>LBLO01000390.1:0-27976 GCA_004354395.1 Chondrostereum purpureum | reverse complement strand
TAACGGACGCTGCTATGGTCAAGGCCCGATGTCTACGCTCATTTTGAGTATAGCATATAGGGGGTATTTCCGCACCCACTCCCGGCATAGGACATCGCGAGGGTCTGCGGTCCTGCGGACCGCAGGAGGATTTCTATACACCTAGGAGTTTGCTGTTGGTATCCAATTGGTTGGTGGAAACATGCAGCGCCTAGACCGTACATGTGGACATTGCGAACGCACCTTCCATCATTGTCTTCAGGAATGCGGAAGATGCTCCCGTGTTAGATACTGCGTGAGTACTTGTATTGTTTCTATATTTCCTTCCTCCTTGCTGACGAAGCTCTCAAGTCCAGGCAGTGTCAGATGCAGGCGTGGCCCAGGCACAAAAATGAGTGCAACTACAATAGGAGAGAAGACGCTAGGCGCGCAGAGCGCCTCGCCAGTTTAAATGGTTTCATTGCCGACCCGAGTCTGCTGGATAGTTCTTTGAGAAAGTTCGGGCTTCGCTATAATCACGAGGTGCATGTCGATAGTGTTTCGATGACTCACTGCATATGCTCGCTCACTGAATGTCACCCAGTTTGTACAGATGGTTTACAATGGCGGATTTACGGGTCCTGCAGCTCCTCCAGGCCCGGCCGTTGCATTTGTAAATCTCGAGATGCACCCTGGTGCCACAGTGGCGTCTTCCAAGAATTTTCATCTGGTGTCTTGCCAGGTGATGCCGTGGCAACTGGTCAGGCATAGAGGNTTGGAGTCGTACGGGGTTGGATAGCTTCATTGAGCCTGCTACAGGTCCCAGTCCTCGCGAGGTGCATGTCTTTCTATCTGCTACTCGATTGATTCAATTGCCAGGAGGAGGACACCCTGTAACACAGGAGGCCAACCAGATAACAATTGCACGTGTTGCCTACAATCCCAGGCCTTCCCTGGCAAATAGTGCCGAGTTAGATGAACAGTGGCGAAATCTGGTAGAAAGGGTGCATGCGGGATGACCTGTTTGTTATATGCGATGTTGTCGATTATTAGCAATATCTTCGATACACCTGATAATGAACTTTAGTACTATTTTGATGCAAAATAGTGGTCGGAGAAATGTCAGTGAGCCAAAGGGGATGTGACCTTGGTTATTTAGCACAGGCAATACACTAAATATTATTAGGGGATGGCTATGACTACATGAACTACATGACTAGTTGGGTTGTTGTGGATAATAATATTCATAACGGCGCGCGAATGTCCCTTCCGTTGCTTGTAACAATCTGGCAACTGGAGAGATTGTGGGGTACAGCGCGTTCAGTGGAAAGAGGTTGTCCCCATGGTATTGTGGCCTGCCTTCAACAGCGACGGAAGGAGGATTTTCTTCGAGTGCAATGGCGGTCAAGGAACGGTACGGCTGGGTGGAAGGGGGTATTCGGTAGAAGGGGTTCATGGTTTGTATCCTAGAGCCAGAGGTAATTGGACGAGAGCTACTGTTAATCTGCATGATTGCCCGGAAATGTGGCGAATCAGAAAGAGACAGGGGCGGTGTCGTTGGCTGTGGAGGGGGTTCTAAATTGACAGACCCACAGAATGCTTGATAAATAAGGCAGGGTACGACAACAATACCAATATCGATCGGATATAACTGAGCTATTATGGATGCTTCCTCCGCAAGGACGCCTCTGGAAGGAATGTTTCCGGGAGTGCTCTGGTTGGTAAGTCGCCATTCGACTGAGCGCTGTGCAGTGATAGCACCCTGTAGGCTGGGCTGAGAATGGTAGGAGGTTCTGTGAAAAAAAGATGCTTGCCTCATAACCCTTAAGAATCGCCATATATGTGTCCGAGCTAACACCTATACACTCGATATCATCTCGCGTTTTATAAGGAATACCACCAAGAGAAGAGTCGCAACTGCGAGCGAGGAGTCGAGACCACAAATTCTGCAATGCCAACCGTGGCTCCTCAGACCTGCGGAAGGAAAGTGTTTCTTCGACAACAGGGGCGATCACAGTGGGGAGAAAGGGAGATACAGGCGACATAACAGAGCTATCAAAGCTTGAAGAATGGTCCGGAAACAGCCAATCTTGAAAAGGAGTAACACAGTTCCAGCACGTACGAATGGCAGATCGCCAGTACACCACGATAGGCACCTGAAGAACCATTGTATTGTATCGATAGAGCCGAGTCCACCAGTCTCCCATGGAAATACATGACTGGATGTGAAGCTCCCCATCATGCTCCTTACCGAAGTCTGACCAGATTGTAGGGGTTACAGCGCTGGTATATGCAACACTGAGCATTGTCCTCCACATTGGGCGGATGCAGTGATGTTGGTGGGACAAGATATTCATTTGCTCAGGAAGACAAGCGTACCGCAAGTAGCGATGGCGCCATCTGCGTAGGGGTTCGGATGTAGAGGTCGCAAGAATCGCAGCAGTTTTCGCCTTTTCAATCCATAGGTCGGATGCGATAGGCCATGATGGAGGTGGGGCCATGAGAAACTCTGTTATGCCTACGTCGCTATTGTTATCGTATATCTGACTTGTGAGTTCTATAAAAATGTTGATGATGGACGACTCCTCGGTTGTGAATTGAATATCGTTACAGAAGAGTTTGAGCGGGGTCGCAAAGCGCTGTGCGAGGTGCCAGTTAAGCCCAAGGGTGAGCTTACCGGTCTGGAAAAAGAGTCAACACTATACTTCCTACGCAGAAGATAACGCACTGAGTGGAAGGCCGCAGTTAACATTGAATTGGGATCGGTAAGAAGGTGAGCAGCGGAGGGGCTGTCGGGATACGGCCTTGGTGGAGAGGTTGCCTGTCGTGCATAGTAGGCAAAGTATTGTAGAATAGATTCCCCAGCGCAGATAAGTTTCGGGGTCATGCGTTGTAAGCGAAGATCGCTTCGCAGCATCAATGAGAGCTGTCACATATTTAGCACTCGTTTGGACCTAAAGAGTCAGAAATGTGGACTTGCAGCTTTCAATGGATATGTTTGGGACAACCACGAATCACGCAGACAATGGTACACAGGAAGACAGAGGAGGGGTGTTCCAGGGGGTGCAGGCCCAAATCGGTCATTAAGAAAGGTATCACACTTTGCCACGATCTGAAAGCGGATGACGAGGCTCTTCACGAGGTTTAAATCATCGGAGGAAAAGTCGGGAATGCTACTGGGGTCGTCACGACGGTGGCTGTCAATAAGATCGGGAAAACTGCGAGCTAGGCGCCTAAGTTGCTCTTCGCACTCTTGTAGGTATGCTCTGAACTGCTTTCGCCAGAGCTCGCTGTCTGTACCATACATCGCCCAGTGATCCTCCAGATGGAGCCGAAAAGCATGCTCAAAGACATCGAAAAGCATGGCGAGAATATATATCTGCCCAGGGGTGAATGAAGCAAAATTCTCATGGATGGATGGTTGGAAATATGGACATGGGTTATTCTCCACCCGACTACGCGCCTTGTGAAAGTCAAGAATGATGGGGTCGAGGACTTTCGGTATGACGGATGCACACTGATCTGCGTTCAAACTTGTCCAGGTCTTCATGTGTTCTCGTATGTTTGCGACGGGAAAGTCATAAGACACAAAGAGTCGAAGTTGCCAGCTGAGTTGGGAAACAGCGCGGTGAAACATCTGGTGATCGCCGATCAGCAAGCAGACAAAGGAAAACGTGAGACAACAGCCAACTAAAAAGGATCCCGACTTGAGAAAGAGCAGCAGTGAAGTGTTTATTGCGACATCTACAAGGCCAGGATATCTTGATACCATGAAGACATGCTCAAAAGTATCAAAGGCGTTTGTGAGCAGGGTTCTCACACAATTCTGCGAGGATCGTCCAGCTACAACATCCTTCACACCCTCAAAATCTTCCTGGGATGCGGCGTTGGCTAGGTGTGTAAAGACTTGGGTCATGAACTGGTCGCGAGTATAGGGATATCCAATGGTGTTGCTCGAGAATTCAAGCAGGACAGTTTGCGAATAGTTGCTCGCCTGAATTTTATCTGAACTTGGCGTTAAAGAGGTATCTAGTCTTACCGTGAAGGTTGTCGGGGCTCACCTAGGTCATATATTGCTGCGAGCACCAGATATTCTGGGTTTGACACCCATTCGAGCTCCTGTTTGATGATCAAGACATTTTCAGCGTCACGTCTCTGCTGAGCCTCCCATCGGATGTGGCTGTAATGACTCTCTGCATTTGCATCAGCAGCAGCCTGCTCTGTCTCCGGCCTTATGCGTCCATCCTGTGATTCCTTGAGGTGTTTTTCATGCGCCACTGTGATCTCCTGCTCTGCCAACTCGAGCTCTCGGTTTGTATCTCTCCGCCGAATCATTGCAGCGTATTGTTCCAGCGCGTGGGTGGATTGAGCGCGCANGGGCAGTTCTGCGAGTAGTGCCGTCAAGAATGAATGCTTCATTACTGGGAGAGAAGCAATTGCCATTTAGCAGCAGTGTGGAGCGCGGTTCTTGTGGTGTTGAGCGTAGGGACGTGAGGTCAATGTCATTTCTGTGCAACGCCAGTGAAATGGGTGACAAGTCTGGCTCTCCACTGGTTGGGTGCCTGGTGTCTCGATATTTGGCGAGTGCCTCGTCGTCTTCACCGCGTCCTCCGGGGAAGGTGGTTAGTCTTGGACCGTGTACTTGAAGATGCTCTGTTATAATAGAAACACGAGTCCAACCCAACAGGAAATCAGCCATTTGAGGGCGACGTGCAGTCTGGAGGTCCAGGGATGAGCATGAGAACATAGCGGGTTCCTCTTGACATACATCAGGAGAGGTCGCTGACAGGTTCATGGTCGAAGTCTGTTCTACTTGGAACCAGGGTGTCTGCTAATCCGCATTTAGTGAGATGTTGGCGCAAAATATAACTAATTGCCCAGACCGGTGGTGGGGTTGCTGGTTGCAATCAGATTAGACAACAATGGTCATTCACTTGTTGTTGATGATGGATAAGCTCACAGGTACTCGCGATCGCTTGCCCTAAATATTCAAAAGTATTACACAAAGTGCAAAGTTGCTTTAAATAATCGGTACTGCCTGTGTCTGCATAGATACCATGAACAAGTGGCATTTTGATTTCGGTTTACAAGTAGTTTACATACAATATGTGTTCTGCTAACCTTGGATTGCTTTTTCAGACGCGCTGGTGGTTTCTTCGGGGGTATGGATGTAAATGAGTGAAGATCTAAGAACAGGTAACGTTACGCAGTGCGTCACAGAACGGGTCCGGGCCGGCAGCTAATGATGTCATCAATCATGTGGTCCTGAAGCCCTTGCCAAGTGGCGTGAAATAATCAATTATTTAGGGCCAATGTCGGGCTAAATACTGCCTTGGGAGACAAACTAGTTAATATAACGATAGTAGGGTAGGGGATGTAAGGTAACTTCTAATCAACTGCTCATGCATAACCTACTGCCTCATCATGGCTCCTATCTGCAGGGCATTCCACGGGTGCGTGCCTGTTGCTTGTCTTGGATGATTTCCTGCCCTTCGACGTCTCACGCTCCTGGCCATCGGTCCTTGTTTTGCTCGGTGGTTGGGAGAGGTCAATATGGGGTATGGACTGGCCGGGCACGAGTTGTGATCCTGGGGGTTTTGCTGGTGCTACGAGAGTGGTTTGAATCAACGCTGTACAGCTTCATAGTGAGCTGCGACTTACATGGACGTACTACGGCCTTCGAAAGAGAAGATACCTTGTTGGGGAAACGAGCGTTGCTCATGAGGACCTCGATTGCTAGATCGTGCATATAGGCACGAGGGTCTTCAATGAAGGGATCATCAAGATCAAAGGGAATGCGAAGGGCAGCTTTAAAGGGGGAATTTAGGACATGACTGGTCTGCATATGGGTAATAAACTGACCACGGAATGGTTCTGGAACCGGCAGACATTGACCGCCTTCAAATGCGCTCTTTCCACACACACTGATCAACTCTCGACCAAAGTCGTCAGTGGCCGAGAACACTGCGAAGCACGGTGGGTGAGAGTTCCCCTTTATGCTTTTGCCGGTCCACTATGAAAAATAAAATATAAGGTCAGTTGGACTGGAATTGGAGAAAAGGAGTACCCAGCAACCGGCGACTATGTCGCCTTCATCGTTCTGTTCGATGTAATCAATGTCAAACAGGACGTACTCTACCGAGATGTCTTCCCCATGATGACGAATCACTTGTTGAAAGACATTGTCCTTGTGTTGGGGAATAAGTGCTGTCAGGAATTTGTCTTGGTATAGAAGTCTCGACGGTGGAAGAAGCATAGATAGGGTTGGTGCGTCAAGTAGCAGGTGGGTGGGGATGACTCGGCAAGCACGCACGGGTTGAATGGAGAATTGGGCCAGACGGTAGGGAACTGGGGTTGTGTGGACGAAGCGGAGAGGTCGTCGTTCTGCGGGCATGGCAATGATGAGCGTAGGGATGAGAAGGTGAGTGGTGGACGGGATAAGGGTATGGCCACAATGATGTATTTAGACAAGATGATGACTTAAATAGCCTGCTTTAGAATTGATCCGATTTCACAGCCGTGTGGATGCCTACGCATGCAACTTTACCTGCATACACTCGCTACCACACCCTCCTCTGTCACGTCATCTGAAGGAGTAAAGAGCCACGAGGAGTTGGTGAAGAAAAACAGCCTGATAAAACATGCCATACAATGACACGTTGTACACAGTGAAGAATTTGGCCAAAATGGAATACACGACGTATTGCACTGAACTTGGGGTAAAACTTTCCGGCTACATAAAATGTTGCTTAATATTACACTAAATAGTCGGAGGTTACAGAATAAATCTCTCAAGTCTGGCAAAAGTTATGATATCTCGGGTATCTTTACGTGATAGTAAAATATCTTGTACATTGTGTATATAAGGAGACTGGCAGGTCGAAATGAACGGGAGATAATTCCACAGGCTGTGTAAATTATTCAATTTAGCGTCGACGACGTGGTAAATAATTGGGACCGAGGTATGTGACGTCATGACGGTAAAGAGACTTTGAGGTAACAAGTCGGTAAGAAGAAGTCACCAGGCGGACCCCGGTCCGTGATTGTGCTTTTCTTTTACAACCTCCACCATNGCAAACAACGCGATCGTGTATTCGCCTGAGCTAGTCAGATCTCCCCTGAGTGCAGCTCAGGAGAAGATATTCGCACCGATCAGGAGCCTCGCGGTGGAATTCTTTACGACGGTGATCGGGCCCGATGGAAATTGCTCCGATGCAACATTGCGCAGGTGGATGGCGGCCTCGAAAGGTGTATTTGTACGTCCACCACGTTCCTTAAATGAAATGAGAAGCTCTTATTCCGCTTCCATAGGCCGCTTATCGACCGGGTTTGGACCGCGCACGCGTCGAGTGGTGGACGAATCTGGCGGTTCAAAAGTCAACCACTCCCGACGTTCCGGCTTCGCAAGCGTTCTTTTCCGCGGTCTTGCATGAGATTCACGAGCACAGGGGTTATCTTGGCTGGGATGGGCTGACTGAATTGGTTGCTTTACACGTGGACGATATGCGGGTGCGTGCCAACTCTCGTCAGATCCTGTTTCTCTCTCAGACATTGCATCCAGGTCTGTCGAATGCGCTCCATACAGGATATCCCTCCATCACCATCCCCTACAACATCGATAACTCTTAAAATTAAAATGCCTTCATCTTCATCTCAGCAGCCGTCTGGAGATGTTGTCAAGAACCCCGCCAGCTTGAAGAAAGGAACGTTCTANCCTCAAAGTAAACTTCCTCGTAACGGGGTATGTGTTGTTCTTGTTCAAAATAAAATATTAATAGCTTATGAACGTCGACCACCAGGAGGATACAGACCCGCCCGTGGAACAAAAGAATACTGAGCTGCCCGTAAAGCAGAAGGTTCATCGAAGAAACCAGACGGCACCAGTTGGCCAAGCAGGAGCAAAGGTAAGCGAAGGGTTATCGCGAGGTTATGGGATTCTCTCTGACAAACTACACAGAGAAAACGCAGAGCATCCGACGCTGTAGCGCCAGTCGACGACGCGGTATGAAAATGACGCACTTGCCATGCCCCAACAACTGACTGGACTGTATCACTAGGTGGCAAGCAATGAGGAGAACGTTCCCCCAGCGAAGAAAGCACGAACGAAGAAGGCAGTTCCGGAGCCTCAAGAGACCCCGGTCACTGCTGCGTTGCCAAGTCCAATGTCGCTCGAGATAGTAAATGTGAGTTCCATGAGATCGCTTTTTTGATATATTTAGTGATATCCCTGCACTAAAGGTGGAGCCGTGTCTTAACTGCATCGCCGCCGGAGTCGCCTGCATGGCAAAAGATGGGTCCGACACACCTGCCTGCGGTCCTTGTCATGCGAAGGAAATACGTTGCTCATTTGAGGCAACGGGAGAGTCCGCTGCGCTGATGTTGGAGAGGATGCGATTGGCTACTGCCGGTGAGTGCCCGTGTACGAGTTGGTTTGCTGTTACCTGACGTTTGGGGATAGTAGGTCCTGAAAAAGAGAGTTCTGCCTGGGAGGATTACAAGTCCTCGCTCAAGGTTACCGTGCTAGCTGCCGAGGCGAACCGCAAAGCTCTGTATGCTGTCCAGGACGCTGTGCATTCTACTGACGACGCTAGGGATCAAGTAACTCGAACATTGGTAACACGCCTTATTGACGATCTGAAGGCTCGTAGGCCCGGTTCTCTGCACAGCGGAATGCCTCTCGCAGACGCTGTGAACAAGGTGTTGGGTATCCTGGCCAACCATGACAGCTTCAATTTGTCGATAAAGTGGTCCCGTGATATAAAGAATTGTTGTGCAGCTCTGGGCTACAAGCCATGCCCAGAACAACCCCGGCTCGCCGACATGTAGTTTACCTACACTGACTAGTTCATATTATTCGTAGTATATTTCACTTACCTATTTTAGCACCGCACGACACTAAATAATACAGCGACACTGGCTGTCCTATCCATTGCTGTGATGATGATATTACATTGAGGGAGTGCAGATGCCCCGAACCTTGCGAACATGATGTACAAAAAAACACTACAAAACTGGTAAAGATGATGACATTGTTTATAGAAGCGGTCGATTGTCCTGCGCAGCATTTGTCTCCCGTTCCTTCTCCGCCTGCTTGACCAACACATCAAACGCTGTAACGACAGGATAGAAGTGGTTCGCTGGAAGCATATCGTGCTCCTCCACCACCAGAGGTAACTCTGCTCCAACACCCGCGGACAGCTGCCTTTTTTCAGCCGTAAGGGAAGTGGGCTGGCCAGGGGCGGTCGGGGCGTCGAAGAAATACGCGATAGACGAAACTGTCCCGAAAGGCGTCCAGACGGATTGGTCTGACAGTTGCAAAGCACTTTGGAGTGCAGTGCTGACATCGCGTTTGACTCTCTGTTTTGGAGTGCCATTGGCGTCGACCAAACCACAACGCTGCTCATACTCCTCCTGTGGTACAACGATAACATCGCCCCGGATGGGGTATATGAGCTCACGGTAAGATGCGACCGCGGATAAAAACTCATCCGAGTCCAGGTCCGCGGCTTGGTTGTCGGTGAGGCACCTCGACAGAGACGATTGTGCCTTCATCATGGCCTATATTTTAAGGTAAGTGTTGCGTTAAATAAGTCTGGGATCACGACAAGTAATTCTTACCTTGTATCCGTCAGAGTAGATCTTGTACACCTCTGGACTTACTCCGACACGGCTGCTTCCATCCACAGCAGTGTACAAGATGCCACCAACACCACGCTGACAGGCGTCCTTGAGTGCCGTAGCCCACAGGGATTGCAGCTTCAAATGCTGCACCTCTGCAGCGATGAACTCCAGGCAAGCATGGATCTCATTGTTCTGGAGTTGGGGGACNGGATAGCAAAGGGGGCGATGGCTGAGGCTGCTCATAGACAGAGGAGTAGTCCGGGAAGACCCAATCCTGGAGACCGGGAACGTAGCTCCAACAAGCCTGGACTGTGCTGCGGAAAGAGATGAAAGCAGGGATAGAGGCCAGGATGTGATGGAACCGATTGCAACGAACCCACCAATCAGCCATCGACAGAGCCGATAAGAGATGAAGCTGCAAATCTTCGTTCTTCCCCTTACCACTCCATATCGTCGGAAGCACAGCGCTGCTATACGCCACACTGAGGGTAGTTCTCCACATGGGACTGATGTTCGAGTCCCTGTGGGCTGCCAAATTTCGATGTTCCTTGACAAAGGTACCAGACAGCAGCTGGTGGCAAAGTTGATGCTCAGGTCGCGGGTTAGCCTTCCCGTCGTTGACTGCGGCCTCCAGCTCCGCATCGTCAATGGCGACCCAGACAGATGGCGGGTGCTTCAGGAATTCCACCAAGTCGTTCATCTTACCTTTACCATAGATTTGCTTCGTCAACGCCAGGAATTCATAAACCTTTGGAGCCTCCGTTGCTTCAAAGGTGATCGGAGCGCCATGGCTCCGGAACAGACTGTTGTGGCGTTGAGCCAGGAGAAAGTTGTATGCGAGCAGGATACCACCGGTCTGATGTCAATGTCAGTGAACCGCGTTAACACAATAGTATATGAACGTACCATATGAAACGCCGCGGTCACAGGAGACGACGGGTCAAGGAGGATATCAGGCGCAGGTGAGCTGGTTTGCTCTCTCGTCTGCGACAGCAAGTACTGCAGGATAAGTTCGCCTGCACAAGTCAGAGTCGACGATGTGTTGTGCATGCGAAGGTCGCTTCGCAGCATCAGTGACAACTGTGGGATATTTAGTGCTCCTGGTGACTTAAATAAATAAATATGTTAGTAAGTGACTTACGGATTTCAACAAGTACATTTGGTCCAACCATGCGGAGCGCATATGCTCATAAACTGAGGAGCAGAGCAACGGAGAGCGCCCTGGGCATGGTCCAAAGCGTATGTCCTTGAAGCCGTCCAAGTTATTGGTCACAGTAAGACGGATTCTCATGGAGGACATGATCGTGCCGTCGTCCTGCGTCAATTCAGGAACCAGTTCAGGCGAGTATTTAAGGTGGGATTGCATGCTCTTCGCCAACGATTCCTTGAACTTGATAGCGGTATTTGCCATGCGGTCGAGATACTTCCGGTAATCGTCGGCACTGAGGGCGCAAACGGTACCATATAACTCCCATCTTGGCTTCAACGTTTTCTCAAAGGCACTGTCCAGTGATTGAAAGAGAAACCTGAGAATGTACTTTTGGCCGGGTGTCAAAGGTACAAGTTTGTCAGTGATTCGGTGGGGGAAATAGGAGGAGCTTCCCTGCCCAGCCTTCACGGTGGCCTGATGGAATTTGAGCGAAAGTTGGTGGATATACCTTTTCATGCCCGCATGATCTTGTTGTTTCTGCAGGACGGTCACCTTTTCCTTTATATCCAAGACCGGGAGGTCATAGTCCACCACCGCTCGCATTTGCAGACAAAGCTGGCTGATCGCGCGGTGAAAGAACTGGTGGTGGTCATGAAAGGGTCTTTAGCGAGGCAATATGCGCACAAGAGGTACATACCAGAAAGGAGCCCGACTTCAGAAGTAACAGCAAAGACGGGTTGAGTGCTACGTCGATTAGGTCAGGGAACTCGGCGACCATGGCGAGGTGTTCAAAGGTATCAAATCCCTGGCTGACGAGGGTGTGCACAACCTCCTGGTCTTGGCGTTTGTCCAGAACGTGCTGTTTTACAGCATCGAAATCGTCCTGAGAGGCAGCCACCTGGAAGTTTGCAAAGACCTGCTTCAAGAACTGTGTCGGGGAGTACTTGAAGCCATCCGACTCTGCCGAGAACTCCATGAGAAGGGTCGATGTGAAGTGAGAGGCCACAATTTCATCTGCAGTAGAATGATATCAGCGGTGAGGATAGGGAGAACTACCTACGCCCTTACCAAGATCATAAATTGCCGCCCACACCATGATGTCGGTGTTGTCGCACCAGGCCTTCTCCATCGCGATGACCGAGGAACGAAGGGTATCCATGGACGCTGTTGCACTGATGCGCCACCCTTCGTAAAGTTTGTCTTTTTCCTGCTTACTCATTTTCTTTCCCTCCTTTGCCATGTGGCGGCGGATGTCTTGCTCTATAAGTGTTTCGTCGGTGCGGTCCTCCGCGGCCCGCGCATCCATTCGATACTTCTTTCGTACAAAGGAGCCGAGTCCTTGACGATTTGCTCGGATGCGAGCATATCCATCCAAGACCATGCACTTCTCCCCGGGCACGCAACCTTCAGCAGTAAGAGAAAGGATTTTCCTCGACTCCTGCCCGGCGGGTTGAAGTGAGGATAGATCGAGATGGCGTGGGTGCATCGCGAGGGAGATAGGGAACGCGGTCGGACTCCATGTACAAAAGTTGTTTGTGGTTTTCCTGAGTTCCTCAAACACCTCGTCGCTGGGTCCACGATGACCCGGGGGAGTAGTCATGTCTGGACCGGTGAGGTTGACGCGATCCGTAGCCACACAGACAAACGTGTAGCCCAGAAGGAAGTCTTGCATCTTGGGACGACGTTGAGTAGACTAGGAGGGCATGAAAACATTGTTAATCAGTATGAGCCTGAGGGACCACTTACTTTGCCCGGGACAGAAGTCGCTGGGTTCTGCGGGACCTGCTCGACAATATTTAAGTCAACTCATGCACAAAAGATGATCGGAGACCTGGGGGAGTGGCTTACCTGGCCAGTTTGCGCAGCTGATGCGGGGACAGGACTACTCTCCACAGCAGGCGAATCCCCCTGGGTAGAGAGTGATTGATGAGAACATGATGCGGAACGAAGGGATGTAACGGTACGTACCACCGCTGAGTCGAAAAACGCGTCCACCGTACTGAGTCGAGTAATCGGCTTCTGTTGTGGCTCTACGCCCTGCATTGCGACGGGAGATTGGTCAATCCCACCAGTGCCGGCGAAGTCTTTGAGCTTCCCGGCAGGGGTTGAAGTAACACGCCTAGAAGCAGACATCTTCTTAGGAATCTCTACAACCGGGCGTAGCAGGGGATTAGGTTTGGGGTTCCGTATTAAGGGAGGCGTAGCACCTTGCTGGACGTTGGAAGTTGTAGCCTATAAGAATGGAAAGACAGATGGTGAATACGTTGTGGGACACGAGCGATGAATTTACCTCGGCCGCGCTAGCGAGCTGAGTGAGTTATTTGGATTAGCATACATCAAGTATCATCGCAAAAGAGGAAGACGTACATCGTGACTTTTTCTCTTCTTTACGGACCTCTCCTCTCCCTCAGGTGAAGGCTCAATCGTGCGAACCTATATGTTTTTGAGAAAGCTACGGTGAGGTTGATCATAGGGTCCACGTACGGCTCTTTTGGATGAAGACCCCTTTAAATATAGGTGAGTCAGTTTTGTTGTACTGCATGAAGGTGTCAATGAACATGCCGCAGGCGGGCCAGTAGAGATAGTCTCAGTTTCCTGTGCTGTACCCTTTCTCCCTTGAACCGGGCGTGGTTTCTGAAGGCAAATATGTAGGTGATCAGACATTCTACCGCAGGAAGAAACTTGAAACGAACGGGAGGCTGCGGTTGGGACACACTTCCGATGGGTGCCGACGACCCCTTAGTTGCCTGGGAGTTTTTTGAGATAAAGTCAGTACAGCTGTTCAGGAGAAATGTCAACACAAACATGTCGCTGGTACTTGGATTTAGTGCGAGCACAATGCAAAATAGCAGAGATGCTACTTACGGTAGTGTTGGCCAGCGGCTGGTCATCTTCGTAGTCATCCTGTGTGTAGCATACAATTGGCTTATCTCTAAAAAGGAGACAAGGATCGTTATTTTACCGAGCTATCAACGGTCTGCTGGGAATGGTAGGTAAGCTGTTGTCGATGACATTACTGCAAACTTACTTCTTTGCTCTGGAATCGGAGGGTTGTGAGTTAACCATGCAATCGGGTCAACAATATGCATACCTTCATCTTTCCTCCCCGGGAACTTTTGGGTTTTGTTGGCATGGTAGGGTTGTTGTAGATGGGCGTTTAGATGAAGACTGATCGTGATTGAAAAATTAACAAGTCAAAGTGCGAACGGGCCTGGGTGATGCATGATTACCTAAGGCGATCAGGTGAGATTGGGCCCCGCGTCGAAATAGAACTTCAACTCTTTCACAGACCACATCCACATCAGAACAGTATCAATTAGCGCAATTATGGTAAGTTCCGAGTTGTAACTTGCTGCTCGATGGATGTTCACAGGTTCCTCAAGGATAACAAGAAGCCTTGGCCGCCGCGAAAGTCCGACCCTCTCAATGAAAAGAAGCTTTTGCAGGTAAGTTCACGTAAGGGTTAGGCTTTGACGCCTGCCATTGGTTGATTTTTAGTTGAGAGCATATGCTTACTATTGCCTGGTACAGATAGCAGATATAATGGTATTTTCCCCGTTGATCAGACCGATGGGCAAAGATTAACTTTGAGATGGGTGTAGACGACTGGTGATGTAGGTCGTTCTCTATTTAGAGGTATGCGGGTGCTAAAGATTTTGTGGCTACAAGGACCTTGACAAAGGATTCGAAAGTTTTCCATGGTACTGGGGAGACAGTGTACGATGATCTGAATTCCAAAACTCTTCAAATCGACTGATTGATCGGTAGAACCTCGCAACAGCCAGGATGGATGTCGATGAGCCGACCACAGCAAAGGATGATTTAGCAGGAAGCAGTTCTGAAACCGCCGCTGAAAAGGACACGGGGCCGCCGATGGTAAGAATAATACATTATATTTGAGATCCGGTCATGAACTAAATATTGCTCTTTATTCTAGGTGTCGTCCGGTGCCAGACAGGATACAGATCCTGAAGGTGGTCAAAACCCAACGGTGGGTTTCTGGTCATTTAGGTGTCACTGCTCACTAAATATTGGAAATCTAAGGCTGCGTCTACCGCAGACCCTATGGATTATGTACGTCATTGTTGTTCCGTGCGGAATGCAGGTTGAATATAATTGTTCACAGACGATGGATACTCTGGATTTGAACATGGATGATGAGATTCTGGATATGCTGCAGGTCGGCGGTGATCGAAAGGGAAAGGGAAAGGGAAAGCTCGTGGGTTATTATTTCTCGATTTAGTGAGATCGGTAGTCTGACACTTCTTGGACTAGGTGGTCGATGACTTGGATGCAGTACGTGAAGTTCGCAGAGGTGGGAATAAACTGACCTGGGTTACTAGATGGATGTGGATCCAGAGGATGACCTGGGTTCAGATTCGGTGACGGTAAGAAATAATGTCTCGTACTGGATAACTTCATCGTCTGACTATTTAAGCAGGAACAATTCTACGAGGACGATTTGGTGGAGGCCACGAAGCGTTCAATCGCAGATACATCGACGGTGAACCCCACTGCCTCGACCTCAAGAACAAATGTTGGCTCGAAGGCAAACCAAGGGCAGTCCATATCGATCTTATCAAAGGCTATAACGGTGGTATGTCTTTTTTGTTTCCGTTGTGCAATAAATATGTTCACAACTCATTGGTATTCGCGGTAGGTTCACCGTGGCGAAGAGAAAGTGCTGTCAGCCAAGGAGAGAGCAATAAAGGAGGCTAGAAGCAGAGCTATCGTGGCTGTACCAGGGCTATTGAGATCTGGAGCTCACAAAGCAAGTAAGAGGAAGAAGGCGGAGACAAATGACGAGTCCAACAGCGACGACAACAAGGTAAGTCCCTTTNAAAAAAATCAAACTGCCGCGTATTAACAAAATGAACCCGTAGCCCAAGAAGAAAGGAGTAACTGTTGGTCGCATTGATATTGTGCATTTTGTCTCAGCTGACGTATGATTTATCACACAGAAAGGGCGCAGGGCAGACGTTGAAGATGCGGTTCCGGTAGGCATCTCATCATTTATTGCAGGTAATGTAGCTGACCATGGTTGTAGGCCACCGGGGAAGGAGAGGTTGTGTTGGAGGAGCTCGGTGGGGACAGTGTCTTCCTGGGAGCAGCTCTGTTCTGTGTGCTCACCAACCATCTGGGCGTGGATGGTCCAAAGATAGAGCGCGTTGAGCATCTTCGCCCCATCGATAAAAACAATCTTGAGACACTTAAGATAGCGACAGAGGGACTAAAGATGTTTGCTCCACACCGGTGGGAGCACCGTCTGATCTTCCTCGTCAAAAGAGGTGATATCGATCTCGCGTCATTGTCCAAGAGTCCTTCGGGACCATTCCGTCGGGGCTCTTTTGTTGGTAAGCCGGATGGTCTGGCATACATGGCGAACGGTGGTCACCGTCAGGCTCTCCACCGTGAAGTCCATGTAGCGCAATATAGCAAGTGGACGGCTGCGCAAAAGACTGTTGCTAGCAAGCGAGGGGTGAAAGGGAAGGAAGGTGACGTGAAGTCTGCACAGAAGCAGATCAAAGAGATCGAAGAGTACTTCAAGACAACTGAGCAGTGCTGGTTTTTATGCGCACTGTACGACCACGGTAAGACTGCTTGATACTTGGGGTTGGAGTCTCGACTGACTGGGATGGTGTAGATGCAATTGAACAGCACGCAATGTCCCAAGCCCTCTACCTCCGTCTGATGAGCAACTCGGTGGCCGGACCCAAGGCAGATCCGCCACATCTCTGGTTCCTTCAGGTGGGTCTACGTTTGCAGCGAGCGAAGACAGAGAAGGAGTATCGTGCGGCATTGCAACAGGTGCAGACCGACGGTAAGAGAGGGAACGAGATTCATAAGATCGCTCGTCGCGGGGAGGATATTTTCCTGCATTTGCAAATAATACTGCAATTTGAATACTTCCACTACCACACTTTCAAGCCAAAAGACATGCTCGACTTGAAGAAGGGTGCATGGCTGGTAAGTTATTCCAATTTTCAAATTTAGTGCATGGTTGGTACTAAATATTTTTCTGAAGTGGTTTGATCGCTGCATTGTCCAGCTGGCATGGCAAATCAGATTTCTGGTGTGCCCAACGATAACGGTCACTGAAAAGAACATGACGGCAGCCCGGAACAACGGACCAGGCGGAATGAATGGCCTTGAGCAGTTGTTTTATGGCGAGGAGTTCAAAGCAGCCAAAAACCATCCTCTCGTTATCTCTCGCGGTACGAATCTGAATACCGGCTTCGCTCCCTTGACCCCTGCCCAAAACTTCCTGGCGACTTGGCTATTCGAAAAGTTTGACGACGCTTTTGAGGCCATCTGGAAGCCACTGATGGACACTGTCTATGGGACAGTAACTCCGGTAACTGAGAAAGCGACCAAGGACTACAGTGCCTACGTCGTGAAGAGTGTTAAAAACTGTGAGGCTGACATTAGGAAATTGTGTGCGGAAGACAAGTCTTCCCCCAAATTCGACGACGACATGCTACGTGTCATTAAGGAGATGCCATATCGAGTGGAGCTCATGACGTTGGGTGGCTTGATCGACGCTTCCTCGGGTCCAGTGCCAGTTGGCAGCCCCATGCTCTGCATCAACATGTATGACGCGATGAAGCAAGTGTGGAAGTCGCAGCAGGACGCAGCATTAGTGGTATGTCATCTACAAGTAGTATTTAATACTTCAATGTCACTAAATTGTCCATGTGAATAGCTCGCAATGGGTGTTTGCTCCGACTTGGCGTTGAAAAAGAAAAACCGGGACACACCTGCAAAACCCTGCCCGCTGTATTGTCCCAGCGAGCTATTCCTCAACCACTTCCTTTACCTGAGTACGTTCTCTTCGCTGGAGCCCGACTGGCCCACGGATACTATCTATTCTGCGCGTGACGTCTTCAAGCCTGGGAGCAAGGAGGCCTCGGAATTCATTGGCTATACCAGTGCATTTAACCAGGTGAGGGCTCGTCTACAGGAGTAGTTCCTATACTAACCTGGGATTTAGTGTGGACGGTTGCTCTTGTCCTACCGGGTTCCCTTCTCCCAACTGGGGGCGAGAATTCTGAAGAATTATGTCAAAGACAGCACGGAGGGGGGAGAGCAGTGGAGGGATATAGTCAGCAGCTGGGAAATGCTAAACGAGGCAATCAAGATGTCTGGTACGGACTGGTTGCGAACACCAGGACATTTGTGGGCTGGTTCAGCCAAGGCTAGGGCGACGCAGCGCAAGTTCAACTTGACTGAGAGTTATTTCCAGGATCGCAACGTGGCACACCGGGCTGTCCAGTTCTCTGCCATCTCTGGAATCCTGAGTGGGAACACGGTGAAGCGTGCCTGCCGCACCGAGGATAGAGACGCAATCCCTGCGTACAACAACGACAGTCATGTGTGTGCATACGCAACTGAGCCGTTCCTATATTGTCCCTCTGGACTAGGGAACGATCGTGCCTTTGTCAATCGAGTGGGGAAGGCATTCGCAGATAGCGTCGTTCGAATCCTGCGCTATCACGATGAGCTGTTCTCGATCCCGTGCTTCAGTGGCATGCGAGATAGTATCGCCAAGATTTGGCGCAATGCTGATCCCATGCTTGAGCATTGGCAATGGTTCGACTTCAACCAGAAACATGACGTCTGGGTCAAAGGCAAAAACGTAGAACCTAGTCAACCGCCGCACCTCACAGAGCATTTGGTCGTCGCTATGCAGCAGTACCATAAGGATGAAGAACAGATTGTAGCCGTGCGAGATGTTTGGCTGACGACGCTCAGCAATCTCATGCGCAAGCATATCGGCACCGTTCCCGTCAATGTCGAGGATTCAGAGGATTCAGAAGACGACAAGCCTCGATCGGAGCCCGCATTGCATCCCGAAGTTTATAAAAGCATTCGTGATGCTTATCTAGTGCGTAGCTACAATTTTTTACAAAACGGATGGGCGTTAACCATAATGCAGCAAACCATCATCTCAAACTTCGTCCCGGTTGACCTGAGGAAAGATGCGACCACAGCTGAACTGCAGAGGTGGGGAGCGGACATCCTCAAACGTTACCCTCTTGACGACGATACGATTCGAGTCGCAACAAAGGCTGAACTCAAATTATTGGAGAACAAGGGGGCGGCCACCACCGATAAAACTAAGCTCCCAGCTGCAGAGAGACTGCAGCAGATTCTGTGGGTTGACCCAGAACTACTACCAGTGAAGCAAGATAAAATTGATGACGGCAAGGTCGAGAAACAAAACCATGGCGACAACGACGAGAGTGGCGGCAAGTTGGAGCAGGACCACAAGGACGTAGAGCCAGGTGAGCCTGAGGACGACGAGGACAGCAGCGGCAGTGAGGAAGATGATGATGATGACTAGGGCGACTGATTTGGACAATGCCCGCTACTTTTACCTCGAATACTTGTCTTCTCTTTAGCGCGCCTCCGGGCTTATATACAGTAGAACGAGCTGTTGTTGTTTGCAGGACAATTTAATGACTTTCTCTCACTAAATATGGACATGTTGAGCTTGCTGGGTGATTAGTTAGTTAGTCATGGGAATGCATTCATTATGATACTACGCTAGGCACATTTGTACGCGTCACTGTCGTAATGTCATAAGTCGTTAAGGGTGTAGACAGAGGATGTACAATATATAACGACTAAAGATCCAGCTTGTGAGCAACCAAGTTGAAGGACCAAACCAGTAAAGCCATGCTCTGTGTGGAGTACTTTGTGTTTGCCGACGTCCACCAACCTGCCCAAGAGCCCATGTCTTGCCACTTCGAAGAGGGCTTGACATCCAACTCGCGTCTCACCTGCTCATGAAGTTGCGGTTTATTGAACACCGCAACGCCGAGCGGGAAGAGGAAGTTGGGAATAGTACAGTTAACATCTTTACCATTCCATGGTTCATGGAGCAGGTTTCCACCCATGGAATGGACGTGACACTTCCAGCATAGTCCCTTGTGCTTGACAGGATATCGGTGACCCTTGTACCTGTGAACCTGCTGCCGTTGCTCGGCCGTCATGCGGGGACATCCATGATAGTCATGCTCATGAAGCTCGTGATTGGGAGTGTCAAGAAAGCAGAACCCACATGCTAGTCCGACAAGGTCCATCATAGTTGCGCAGATAAAACCAAGGTCAGAACGTTGCTGTTTAATGACTTGGATACGTTCCCTTGCTGAGGAGTAGAGATGACCAAAGTTTTTCTGCAAGAGAGCATGTGTTTCCTGCGGGGTGCGCGAGGGGGACAAGGCGACAATGGGAAGATCTTGAGGGTATTCTTTCTTGCTCTCAATGACATTTTTGGCGTATTGATCGTTGCTGACGATGCGCTGTTCGTTATTATGACCTACAAAGCCCGTCGTTCTATGAGCACGGTCCACAGCATGCAAAAGGAGATGTCGACTTACGTGCGCAACAGGGCTGACAGAGGAGAGCACCTTCGAATTGAACACAGGTTCGCGCTTGAGAGTCGAAGAATTTTGTCAAGTGCCAGCGTATACAGTGGGAGCCGATGATGGTGGGCTCTTTGAAAAGGAGTTCCTCGAGCGCTTTATAACCACGCATAGTGAGAACTTGAGGATCCCTGTTTCTGGGGGTGGGCATATGGTCCTGAGTCAACATGAAGATGACAACGGCGTCCTTCTGATCGCGCCCACATCGTGAAGCCTCTTGGAATGCATCAATGAGGCTGTATGCCATACCATAGATGAAGACACCGCGAACACCAGGACAATCAACTCCTGACTGTAACGCTGTTGTTGCTACCAAGACAGTATACTTCCCATTGACCCAGTTCTGGTAGATAGTATCAAGATCTTCTGGACTAGGGCCGGCGTCGTTGGAAGCGTGATATAGCTCGCAGCCCAAGGCATCTGCGACTTGCTGTCCCAGCTGGATGGTGGGGACAAAGACAAGGTAGCGCTGGTCCTTGCGAGAAATCTGGAGCTTGGCTTGAAACTGCTGGTAGCAGGTGTCAATGCATGTCTTGAGTGTCGACAGGTTGGCGTTACGGATAATTCGATAGCAATGCTCTGGTCGTACACTGCTGGAACGAAGCAGCTTCGCGTCATCGGCAATACCAAAGTTGGTACGTAGAGTGGCAAGTGCGCAGCGGGGTAGGGTGGCACTCATAAGGACTATCTGGGCTGGGAACTGGCGGATCATGAACGGATTTTGGAAGGTGGTGGTGCGGTAGTCATTCTCGGTAAAGGAAAGGTGTACTTCATCGTAGACGAATCGGACGACAGGATGCCTGACATTGAGCTCACGAATTAGTCGATTCCAGTGAGGATGGCGGACTCGGTCAGCGGATACCAGGATGATAGATTTTTCACCCGACAGCCGTGTGGTAATGGGTCCAAGATAGACCTCGAAGGACACCCCAAATTCAGTGAGACGCCTCTTCCAATCCGCCAAGAGGGAGGAGAGAGGGATGACGATCACCGTGATTCCTGACTCCATCAAGGAGGGAAGAATAGCCATGATCGACTTGCCTCCAGCAGTGCGCACCGCAATAATAACATCTGTTTTCAGCGCGAGGAGGTGTTCTACTGCATCACGCTGCTCCTGAAGTTTCCACTGCGCCTGTGGCGAAAGGCCAGTCAACGACCTCAATGCAGAAAGACCATCATTTATGGGAGGTGCAACACCGAGCCTAAGCAGTCC
The DNA here is from genome assembly GCA_004354395.1 of Chondrostereum purpureum. NCBI lineage: Eukaryota > Fungi > Basidiomycota > Agaricomycetes > Agaricales > Cyphellaceae > Chondrostereum > Chondrostereum purpureum. The sequence goes on along the minus strand of LBLO01000390.1, from coordinate 6,606 downwards.
CAGCGTAGAAGGACGGGCGCTGGTAAGACCGTTGTTGGAAATCGCTGAGGTTATACTTATCAACGCGTGATCGTAGACAGGGAGTAATGACTTACGAGAGTGAGACTCGAAAACAGCAGCGGGCTCTGGGTTGGTGCCATTATTACTTGGATGGTGTTGTGTATGACCATTTAGCTGGGTTGCTAGAATGGGATAGTCAGCACCGGAGAGAGCCAGAGACATAGGATTAGACGAACGAATGAATGGGTGGTGGAGATTGCCGACGGGAAAGGACCCTGAAGACGAATTTAACGTTCTGTTGGTGCAAAAGACTAACTTGCGAGAACGTACCAGCTGCCGCTCCCTCCATGTCGGGGTTTAGAAAGGGATCATCTTCTGCAGGAGTGTTGAGCTGGGTAGCTGTTAAAAGGGTGGTTAAGAAAGTGAGAGGAAGAACCATGATAGCACTAACGAATAAAAGGGTGGTGCAATGAACCTGAGAATATATTTAAGGTTACTGGGACACAAAATAATGATTTGCAAATACATACCGTCGGGGGCGTCATCCATGTAAGCATCTCCGTAGGGGCCATATTGTGTTTGACTATTAAGTGGGGGAGCTGAAAGGGAAAAAAAATATGTGACAGGAGCAAAGCTAAAATATAATGATCACACTGACGAACGTATGGGTTGTGGTACCTAAAGGGGAATGAATCTGGGGAGCAAATTTAATGACATTGGTGTGCAAAAGATTGACTTCCAAATGCATACCGGCTTCAGCATCCTCCATGTAAGTGTCCAGGATGTCTTCTTCCTCGAATGCGGCAGGAACGGGAGTCTCTGGCACGAGAGCGGTTGTGGCTGGCAGATGGGGATGAGTCCATGTCGCGATGGATAAAATGTTGACTTACCCTGAGAGAAGCGTTGAGACTGCATAGATGTGTGTCTAATACGGCCAAATACCGACGGGGATGGTTCGATTGCTAACTGGCTCGTAGCAGCAACCAGTGGCCCATACAGCGCAGAGTCTCGGCGTGTATCTGTCGGGTAAGGATTGAGGTGGGGCGGTATGGTGGTGGATGAGATTTTTCCGGACTTACGCTGTGAGACACGTTGAGAGTGCTCTGAAGGGTGCCTCGCCAAATGAGGCGCTACGTCCAACACTGACGGTGAAATCTTGATTGGCGGTTGGGGTGTGGCAGCAACCCATTGGTTGTGAGACACAGTGGCTTGTGGTTGACCTAGATACAATGAGTAGGAGTTTGGGATTGTAGACATATAGGCTCACCAAGAGAAGACGACCTCGAGTGTTGAACGACATGGCCATTATGCCTAGGAGCTATGGAGAACAACATTAGGACAAGTTGGTGAATATCAGTGGGTGCGTAGATCAACAGACCGGTAAGAGCATCATGAGATGGTTGCACAGCATAACTGGAATTGAACGAGTTGCTGGTGTGAGTGGCTTGGCGCGCTAGGAACAATTTAGTGCAAGTCGAGAGCTAAATAATAGATGACGTACTGGGCAAGTCCTTCAGTTCGTTGTTCCGTTGGCGAAGTTCCTTTACTTCCTGACTGATGACTGCAAGTTGCTGCATGACTTGGACCAAGACAGCATTGCACGCTTGCTGCTGATTGGCTATCTCAGAATGGGATTGCTGCATGACATTGCGGATGTCTTCAATAAGGGCAGTAACGTTCGCATCGCAGGGAGCAACTGCAGCTGGGGACGTCTTTGGAAAACGAATGATTCCCTGTGTCACGAGAGATGCAAAGTTGGACATGCGAGCTTCCTTGTAGGAAAGACCAAGGCGACCAGGGACGATTTTGTTGAACCGCGCCCAGAAATCACTGAGTTCCATAAATATGTGCGCTGTGTCTTCCTCCGCTCCGATCATGGACTGGTGCGAAAGACCATAGTTGTGTACTTCCATCTGCACACTGTGGCCAGCCTGTGCTGCTTGAAACGGATCCGTTCCTATGGGCTGATCAAACTCGCCGCTGCTGATAGGATTGTGGTGGCGTCCCCAGNCGATGTAGACATGNCTCCATATGCCCATGGATAACTTCCAGCCGAGAACAGGTTCGGAATACCGACCCATGAGCTCAGAGAGCTTTGCACTTTTGAACGGCTGCTGGTGGTCCATGAACAGATTCTCATAGTAATTTCGGGCTGTAGTAGTATCCTGAGGACTGATCTGACTGACGATGAAGCATGCAAGGGGACGGGCCAAGGCGTGGACTTGGACGAGAATATCTCCGGTTACGGCGTCGAAGGAGTTCGGAATGACTTTGTCGTTGTGATGGTGGCTGCTGGTTTTGTTATATTGTCGAACAGCACCCACCCCTTTACCAAAGCCGAAGAAATTGCGGGTTCGGAAGGGGGTATTTCGAACGAGCATAGAAACCTGCTCAGTACCTCGTGGGGGACCGCCGGATTGCAGCTGGAAAGCGACCATGATACATCCCTCAAGCTCGGCAAGATGGTGGAGCCATGCACGACACTGCAGAACATTGAATTTGAGGCTTCCGTCAGCATTTGCAGTTGTAAAGCGTGAGCAAAGCTTATCGTCGGATAGAATATGACGCAAAAGATCGCAGCGTGCATCCAGGAACGGGTTACGCTTGTCATCCAAGAACGAGTAGTGAGGAGTGGTCGTCTGGAGGTCGTCTTTGACCTCTTGACCGGCGTAGGAGATATAAGCGCCAGTGCCGAGAGCGACTTTATTCTCCCAGAGGTCCACAATACGCTCTTGGAGATTCGAGCATATAGTCCGAAAGAGCTCTAAAGATATCCGCTCACCCTTGATAAGAACTTCGTTCCACTCTGTTGTATTGAGCCACCACATATTCGGAACTGACCAGGATCCCATGACAAGGGCAGTCGCATAGTGCTGGTGACTCATGAGGCTACCAAATGTTGTCCCTTGCTTTTCTCTAACAAACGGAAACAACGATTCAGCAGCGAGTTCGCAGTTTCCAAACGTCTTGCGAACACGAGCGAGATTATGGATTTCCAGCACGGCAGTGAGGACAATGCAACGACACAGACGAGCGATCGGTCCAGTGACAGAGTGAGGATCATCGAAGCCTCCATCCGCATGTAGCGTCAGGATAGCGAGACCACAGACAGTGGGGTCGGACATATGCGCAGCCTCACCCCCAGATTTCCAGCGTTCCAGCCAAAGGACAACAAAAACGGCATGCAGAGTGTCGCGTAAGTCAGCGGTGCCTGCCTGCAAGTCATCCTCGAGGTGCTCAAGAGCTTCATCAAGTGCAGGTGAGGTGGGAAGTGGGAGGACTTCAGGGTCTTGTCGCTGACGGAGGAGAACTAGGAGTAGTGCCGTTGTGGTAGCACAGTAGTTTCTCATCGTCTGAGCATGATTCTGATGCTTGTGAAGGGGTACGTTCTCAATGTCGACACCGCTGGATGTAATATATAATTTAAGTGATTGAGCACACTAAATATGACAAAAGACGTACTGTTTCCCAGGATCGGGGGTATTCAGCTTTTGCAGAAGTAGCTCGTCAAACCCATCCAACAAGTCGGAAGACGCCATAAAGTGGTCGTAGACCGCTTTGCTTAATTTGCTGTATGGTCCCGTCGTCGCTGCTATACTCCACTCAGAGATGACTTTAACATCATGGCCATCGAAGAACTCGGGCCAACGTGTATGCCTGAGCCATGGATTCACTTGTTTCGGGTCAGGGATACTCTTTCCAGTATATTGGCCACTATCGTGGCTGGAATAAAGGTTGAAGAGTTGAACTTTGGCGTCATCGGTGGCAATCTNGGGGGGAACAGTAGACGGCGGTGGAACGCGAAAGTATGCACCGGAGTCAGTAAAGCGCTGCGCCGTAATATCCCTGAGGAGACACTGAGAAGACTGCTGCTTGTGGGTGGATCGAACGTGATCAGTGACACCTTTCTCAGCTGCAGTATATGGACAATGAGGGCATCCCAAGAGTCCAGACGTGACCCTCAAGCCTTCGATGGCGACGGAAGAAGGAGGGATGATATCCTTCAACGATAAACATATATTGTGTGTGGTAGCAAGACCAGTCAGGGTTTTCAAGCAAAGTCGTGTGCCGGCGTCCTTGTGATGGTTGTTGAAATGGCGTGTTGCCCGGTTGGGTGTGAAGCAGATTCCGCACTCCATGCAGATGAGGATGTTGACCTGAGTATTCAGGGAGATGCCTCTTGACTGGAGATAATGACAGGTCACCAGGGAAGTAGTCCCTGGAACTGGAAACATAACAGTGTCATCTGATGAAATGTTTGGCTCGCTACCGTCGTCAATGGCTGATGGCTCTGGAGTGGTTGGCCGGCTGCTTTCATATGTGGTCTGGGATGAAGAATATTTAACAAGATGGTGAGACTAAATAGTTGTGGCGCGTTGCATACCGTGGCTGTTCTGGTTGTTCTCTGGGCGGGAGCTGCATGGTGCATCTGCAAAGAGGAATTTAGTGATGCACCGTTGTAAAATTGCAGTATGGAACGTACTGGAGGGACAAGTGGAACAGCGGTGTTTTGTGATCTACGCATGAGTAACTCGTTAAAGTCGTTGTTCACCGCATGCTGCTTGAAGCTAATGAGTACACGAACGGAGGAAGAAGAAGAGGATGGCCAACCGGTAGTGGAAGAGATGCATGCGCGTTTTCCAAGATGGGGCTAGTTGGATGAAAACGAGTGTGTTGCCCTTGCTTAGCAGGTTGTGAGTCCACGGTAGAGGTTCTCGAGTCACGAAATGTTGCACTTACAAGACCAGCAAGGGTGGGATACAAGCTGCTGGCCGACGTACGCTGTCTCTTGGGTGTTGTTGAGGGGGATAGCTGTCGCCGTCGTTTGCCACCATCAGTGTCCGAACGGTGGGTGCCCGCATTGTCGGCTGCGCGCTTGACAACAACGACAATGTCAGGGGTATATATGTCAGGAAAAAAATGGGGACGAACATGCTGCATAACACGGTGCATTTCCAGACTGACTTGATCAGCGAAAGTCTGCGAACAAGCGTGACACTCGGCCATCCTGACGTCTGGTGGCTACCGAAGACGAGAAAGAGCTGAAAGAGTAGAGTCCATGTATCTTGGCTTTTTATAACATGGGGCAACATAGGAGAATGAACACTAAAGAGCGATAGATTCGTGTAGAACCAAATTTAGTGGGGCATCGAGATTTAGTGCAACTCCGGAAGAAAATGGGCCATGTGTCATTTCAGCACGCGCAATTTTTGCAGAAGCGGTAGCACGGTGTGTTAAAGAGCCGTCAATGAGGCTAATTTTATAATCATATGGCGTTGTGGAAGGATGCCTAGGGTTGCATTTCGTTCCAAGCGGCGGCAGTGATGTAATTCCCTGCTGCACAAGGATGTAAATATGAAGGAGGCACATTGTTTGTGGTGTGAAGACGGAAGAGAAATGAGATACTCCGCAGCATGGCCTCCACAAGAGATGGCGAGGGCCGGATTGCAGTATAGCCGCTGCTATCGCTGATATATAGTGGAGAATCCGGGACTCCAGAGCCCTTGTCCCCACCCTGTGTTTCTGTCTGGCGTCTTGCTAACTCGAGCCTGTTGCCATGTCTTCATCGTCCTCCATCCCTCGTCCCATTACCAACGCAATTGCCAGAGGAAGCCACCAGCGCACTGTGGGTACTGCGTAGCTCCGCTATCAATACGAACTAAAGAAATCCTCATTACAGTCTTCGTTGCAGAGTAAGGTGATACAGGACGTCGAGGTAAGTCCCTGTGTGTTTTATTGCACGCTATATATGAAGTGCTGATACACGGACTACAGATGGTGGATGGTACGGCAAATGCATCCGCACGGGACACAACAGTAAGAATGGCGCGATGAACGTGGCAGAGACTGGATGCTGATCTTCTCTAGGGTACTCAGCAACGTGAGCGCAAGACTCAGCTCAGGCGCGTTACGCAGGGCGGAGCCCCATACCCCACCCCACCGGGGGTAAGTGTTCTATTTAACCATGGTTGGTGCTTAAATATCTGATCATCAATTGATAGGGTATGGAACCTACACCGGCTGTCGAACAGCGCGGAGGCAATACATCCACTGATGTTAGGGTAAGGACTACTCTTGCTTGTGAGAATACGGCAGAGGTAACATGCACCAATTTAGGGGAGAAGTACAAGTAGCCGCGTAACGAAGCGGACTGTATGTGTTTCAGTTGTACAGGATGTACTCTTGCTGACTTTTCATCCTGTCCAGCATAATGAGAGCAGTGGGGAGGAGGTGGAGAAAGCGGTAAAGAGATCAAAGGTAACGTCAACTATCGCCTGTTGCATTCATATTTTTCTGATTAGGTATCATCTAGGCTGACGACTCACCGACAACAGTCGCACTGAGACGAGTACCAGTAAGCCAACTTGGAGTCGAGATGGTGTGGGTATTTTCTCATTGTTATGTTTATTCAGGGCTCAGGCTATAAACTGCCAGCGGGTAGCAGCGACGTAGGGAAATTTTATGATTTTTACGCAACTTCTCTTCTCACCCTATCTTTTTTTTTTTTTGATTTCTAGACACTTCGGAGGACGACTGTGGAGGGCCAGCACTCCAGGGGTGTTTCCCTGGATGCTAGAAACATGCAGGGGATGTCGAGGTTGCGAC
>LBLO01000039.1:0-71580 GCA_004354395.1 Chondrostereum purpureum | reverse complement strand
TTTTTTTTTTTTTTTTTTTTTTACGCTCGGATTCTTTGGTGTAATATGTTTTGAATAACGGCTCGCTTTTTCAGGATGGAGATGGACTTGTGAGTACGGCGCTAGCATCTTGAATATATCTGCTAATGCAACATCTAGTGAAATTATGATCTGTGATTTCACCGCAGGGATGGAGGTAGCCTCATTTTTGAACCTTCAGCCTCGTCGTTCTGCTCGCCCACCTGGTGGCCCTGGTGGTCCTGGGAGGCATCCTGGTGGGCCTCCTGGGGGACCTGGAGGACCCGGTGCACCTCCTGGTGGGCCTCCTACTGGGCCCCCTACTCCTGGTGCCCCTTCCCACGACACACACGGTCCACCATTTCTCGACGATCATGATATGATAGAGAACAAGCTAGGCGAAGACTTGCTCGCGGGATCCTGGCACAATCGCTATCCAGGTGAAACCCGAATTCAATTGGACTATACTCGAATCGTCTCATTCTATGATACCTCTCTCGTCCCGAGTCTCGTTGGCTCGAGATTGGGACAACCAAGGTTGGAACACAATCTTGAAGAGATCTCTGCGGATGATATCACCGCAGTCATGATTCGCCTCGAAGATGTGATGGCACAAAGTATGGGTAGTCCTGCAGTCGACTGGCCGACGCTTCTGCAAGTGACAGTTGACAGATTTTCTGCAAGACTGGAGGACCTCCAGTACTTCTTATCCAACGTCACCTCGTTGGAAAATACAAAGAAGGCCGCAAACCTCTTGCAGGTGATTGTACAACCGTACATTCTTCACGGACTTGACACTACTCAAAAGTCCTGGGCCTCCCCGGTCTTTAAGTGGTGCTCCACCACACATACAGGCTACATCGCCTCAATCCCCAACCTGACAAACTCTGAGCAGCTCCTCTTGAACGCAATGCAGGAGACTAACAAAGAGATCTGTCGTGTTGTTGTTGGAATGTGGGCTGAAGGTGTGGAGGCCGGCTTAGATTCTTTAGTCGTTCCCAAGAAACCAAAGGAACTTGACCCTGCTGTTCTTGTTCCAAAATGGTTAGCGGCTGTTGAGAACCTCATGAAGTGGCTTGATTGGAATTCCTTGTGGCTTAAATGCCGACCAGCCTGTGATTATGAGGTATGTCGTTTACATGTTTGGCTGATATCTGCGTCTTAATATTCGTTGCCGCAGCACATCTGCTACCTCCCAACTTGGCCATTCGGAAGGAATGATCCAGAGAGTTGGAGAGACCCCCAACCTAGTTGCCGTCGCCGGATTGAACCGTTGATTTAATGTCTTTTTTGTATATGTACTTTCTTATGTAGATTTATCTTCCTGGTAGCCATTTTATATCCTAATAGTATCACACTGATGAAAGCAATGAAGTCTCGAGAGAACGGAAAGTGTCTATCTATTAACGTGAATGCCCCGTAAACTACCAAATACTATTCCAAAGTTTCTTAATTGAACCCCAATACCGTTCTGGATCGGTACGCCCGTGAGCGACATGAGGGCTATCCTCGTAAAGCTCGACAGATACCGGATACCCTAAAGCTTTCGCGTTTTCAATGTGCCGCGTGGTATCCTCCCAAGGCACCATGGCATCCTGCTTCGAGTAGATGTATAACCTCTTTGTATCCTTCGTTATCCACGGCAACAGAGTTGGGTTAAGAAGCTGCTGCTGAATTCTCGTCAAGGGGTCTTGCTTTCCTTGAAGCTTCCCTAGGGCCGAAGCAGAGAGAAAGAAAACGGTGACAAAAACAATCGTAGACCATCGAACAACAATATTCTTCATCCCTGCCGTGAATGCTTTGATCGCGTTTGCAATGCTGCCTCCTCCAGGAGCAGAATCGATCACCCATATAGACTTAATCGAGGAGGAAAATGGAGGCGCAAGCCCCTGAGCGGAGATTGCTTCACCAAGCTTACAGAGTTGCATGGCACCACCTAGAGAAAGTTTAGCTTCTTCTCAAATGAACACCAGAGGGTTCCTTTACCGTTGGAGAAAGAGTGGATGAGGATACGCTGCTGGTCATCGGGGGCAGATACACCGTTGGACGAAGATGTTAGAAGGCCCAGCCCTGACAAAGCTTCAACAGCAGGTTCTAATTTCCGTCTCTTTGTGAGGATATCGAGTCAGCTTATAGGATTGTTCCCCCACTAAATTTTACATACCCGACTGGCATCCGTGCTCCAAAACAGAGAGTTTCTTGTTCTGATGAGGATTTGGGTCGCATTTGGNTAGATCTCTTCATAAACTTTCGTGTACTTATGCAGATGGGGAAGTTGAGCGCCCACTGTGCAAAGAGTTTGATGAGTACTCGTGTCATCTTACTCTCGCAAGCTCACGTACTCCATCCAAATACTAGGATGATGCTGAGGCCCAGGAGACGCTGTTAGTTCAACCTCCACTGTTTGAAAGCAAACTACGTACTTGGGATCATTGTTCGATAGCTCTTGTTTTGTCGTTCCCGAGGCCTTTCGTAAGAACACGTCCTCCCCAATAGCAAGGAAGGTATTTCCAGCAGGTGTGGGCGTAGCAGTCATCGTTATTATAGTGGTCGTGATGGGTTATGTCCAAGAACTATGTTCCTCCGTAGCATTTTGAGCTCAGGGTTACACTGGGGTTACATAGCAAATTGCCGCAATCCCGACGCAATCTACCTGACTACCAYCCGTCGGACACCCGACGGTGGGAGTGATACGGTTCGTGCAAACACTCACGCAAATACACGGGAGACCGAGAAGACTCTTCGTGAATGAGAAAGATGGAGATGAAAGAAAAGCATATGGTGGTGCAATACATACGCCAATTCAAGTACGGCACCGCGCGCCGCCTTATATTATGATATCACAGTAGACTGAGAGCTGTCATTGGAAGTGCCATAGTAGTTATTTTGGGCTGGGTAACACAGCGTCGATTTTATATCTGAATCTAGTTGAAGGCTAGAAGGTCTACAAATTGCTGTTTGAAGTATTTGTGCTGGAGCGATATACAAATGGAAAACAGAGGAAATAACGAATGAGGTGTGTCCGAGATGGTATCACTAATGAATGAGGGAAAATTAATACAAGATTATATGGCGGTCTGGTTCGAAGGGCGCCTCTCAAGAAATACAAACAAATTTTGACAAGAGTGCTACGCATGCATAAGGATAAGGACGAAAGGCAAGGAGGCTGCCTATGTCTTTGATGACAGTGGTGTGCCAGGGCGAGACGAGATCTCTTGTGCCTGCACTTCCTTCTCAGCACATGATGATCCACGGTGACCGGCGTATCCGCTTTCAAGATCTAGGTCGTAGGGATCCTTGGGGGTCCTCAACTGAGGGCTAATTTCTGACATCCTGAAGCAGTCACAAAGGTAAGTCTCGCCACTACATTTGGACTACATTCGAAATGCTCACCCGCCATATTCTGACATTGTGACTTGTTCTGTGGTAACGCAGATTTGCGGTCTGGTCAGGGCAAAGGTTGGTGCTGATAACTGTATGCCTAGAATGGGGCCACTTTGTCGTCGAATTGTTCCTAGAGCAGATATTCCATGGATATGATCCTCGTTTGAACTACTGAACTCTAGCAATCTCATGACAGCTCTACACGCAGCGATCGACCTTGGGGGAAAGATTGGTTATCGAAATGGGGAAGACATATTTTTTGTAGAACTTACGATACAGCAGCAGCAGGCACAGTCGCGATTCTGCAGCAAGAAGTCGATTAGTCTTAGCTACAGCACGAATCGGAATTGACTCACACATTCATTGTTGCTAGCAGAGGAGAACATCCGGTGAGAATCAAAGGCCTAAACAAAATATAAGGAGACATACTGTTTAGGTTAAGCACATTGAAGACCTAGAAAACTCCGCTCAGCACCACGATTCATTGATAGATTGGTCAAATGGCGTACTGCGGGAATAGAGTTCGTTGAGAATGAAACCAAGAAGTAGACTAGGCCATCTCCAAACAAAAGTTTCCATAAGTCTGTCCTTGCCGTATGCTTGGATATCAGCGCTATGAAACTAAAGACCAAGATCACGAAATCGAAGCCCATAGCTAAGGTAACCCAACGTTAGAGAAGGAAGGAAACACGAGAAGGTTCGAAAGGAATTCACTAAAGAAGAATGTGACATTGAGGTCGGAGCTCGCACCGACGACTTCACAAACACCTTGTTCATCGTTCCATGCGGCACGGACGATGAACATGCCGCGATAGAGAACACCCCAATGGGCGAGGCAAAGAATGATCAGAGGGATCATCACAGTTTTTCTTCGTTCCCATAGGGCAATGCTGAGAAGGGGATTCAATGGTTGCTCTTGAATTTTCATAGAATGTGGGACTTACGTTCTCAGCATCAGAGAAGTTGAGGCGCAGAGGATGGACATATTGCCAGCCCACTGTGAACATAGACCACGTCAATAAAGTGTCAACGAAAACGCTATATTTGGGGTTTAAATCACCGAATTGAATGTGTAGAGGGCCTGCCATAAAGGAGTAGGTAAGATACGGCGTTCACAGGCAAGCAACTTGATGTCGTTTACTTACACCACAATCCAACTGCCAAACGCGGAGTCAGTCGGCGGACATTTGGGCCCAAGAAAAGCGAGGACTTACTGGGGTAGTAACTGCTAGGGAGATCACCCTTGGAGCAGGATTAGTACGATGCGAAGACGACCGAAGGAAGAGACCTACAATCCTATGCACGCGAGAACAATGCAATATCGTGAAAAGAAGAAGAAAACTAGATATCTTCTTAGACGTGGAAGTGAGAACAGCAGCACGAGAAATGCTTACTCTATGAACACGCAAGAGGGATTAGTTTCGGAAGACTTAGCTGAAGGTGACAACATACTAATGGCCATTTGAATTTTCTTCTGCCTGTGATCAAAGACCACTCGAACCCAAAAGTAGTACAGAGCTCCCAAAGTACGATTCCTAAGAACGCGTACATCAAACGCTCAAAGACCACTAATGAGGCGTTATGAGAGATACGAGGTAGCACGGCGTGCCGAACTCACTAGAATCTTTGGCTATTTCTACAGGATCAGACCAGTTAACCATGTTGAGATGAAATGAAGTCAAGGTCTTCGTCGATGGCCAGGTGTACGCAATGTTGGGAGGGACGAAAGACGCCACTGTTACGAGCAGGGTAGTGAGAAGTTGAAGGAAGGATCCCAACCACACTCGGGCGACCCAAAGAAAGGATGCACTTACTTATAATACAATACAAGGGCAACTGGAAAGATGCACGAAACAAGCGAGATACCGATCAATAAAGGTACTGTCTTTTGGGGTTAGCTCGCAAGGAAATGGACTGCTGAAGCGAGTTTGGGCTTTCTTCCAAAGCCGAAAGTCGTAGTTGGAGGATCAGAAGAGAAGAGAAGAGATGATAGATGAGAAGTATGCAGGTTTCCTGGTCGATGCGAACTTCGTCGAAGGAGGGTTGGCGGGTGAATATACACACCGAAGAACTGGGAGGAGGTGGGTCGCTTTTGGAGTTTTGCTCTGGCACGGTGGACGTCAAAGTTGAAGGGACGTCTGGCGTTTTGGAAGGCCGGTTGTTGGCAAGCCATCGAATGCGTGGTCTCAATCCAGCCCATGCAAATTGAAAAGTCTCTCCCATCAAATGGTGACTTACTATTTGGTAGCATGCAAATGCCGGAGTCCTTTCATCGAGTCGAGGGTATTATCTTTCTATCCGCCGCACAGATCCGCAACTCTCGAGCGAGCTAACCACAACAATTCCGTACTCACCGCCAGCAGTCAAGCCAAGTATATGTCAATCTACGTTTGTGAAGAGACTTGATACTTACATCCACAAAAACCCGAGCCTTCGAATCCTGATCGATGTCAACTGACTGTGACATGTTCGTGGGAGTTGTACCACCTCTGTGGCCCTTGATTTAGCAGAAAGCCAGAACCATTTCAGACTCCAGAATTTCTTTCCAGGATTCGCGTATCGATAAGTCATGAGCCTCTTGCATGCATGCAACTTACCATATTGGTAAAACAAACGAACCTCCACAAGGAGATCTAGACTCCACACCAGAGTAGCCTTGTACATACAAAGACCAGAATAACAGAAAGCACACGGTGGAAGTACAATGTCGCGATAGGCAAATAGTACAACCTTGCGACTAGCTACACCAGACGGAGACCTTTCCGTCTGCACCTGCGCTTGCAAGCCAAGGATGCTTACTCGACCACCTAACTTGAAGGACACCCAATCCTTCTCTGATATCATGTCCTCGTAAGATCTTCAAGGGAACAATCAACGGATCGGTCATCAAGTCGTTGTACACTCTCGCGTGGAACACTTGAATTGCCCCATCATCGGAAGACGAGGCGAAGAGTGGATAACTCGGGTGGAAGTGCAGGGAGCGAATCGCACGAGAGTGATATCTACCACGAAATATTTCCATAAGCTGTCACATCTCCGCGGATGCAATTGTGTCTGGGAAAGTCTCACCTCAACACCTTGTAAGGCTTGTCACTGAGCTCGAGATCGAACCAGCAGAGCTTTCGGTCGTATCCACCCACTATGAGATGGTCACCCGAAGGATGAATGTCCATGGACGAAATCCACCGAATTCCCGGTGTCAACGTCTTCAGCAATTTCTGCTCAGACAGGTTGTACATGCGGACGTATTGCTGCGTCTGTATACAACAGAAGTCAGTGTCGGGACCTCCGCAAAAACATACGAGACACGTACGGCCACGAAAAAGTGCGGCTTCAAGGGGTGGAATAAGACTAGTTGGACGGCACCCTTCACTTTACGGAAAGGCGCTTGAGAGTGCCTTCTGCTCATCTGATGAATCCAAACACCTCCCTGTGGCCCTTCGTTCGCTGCAGAGGAAGAATTTAGGGTGAGAATATGGTCCATGACATGATGGAATTGAAAGGAACGAACAAACTGTGGCCATATAATCGCCTCTTCTATGCCATGCAATTTGTTTGGGCAAGCCAGAATTAGAAGGCAAGGCGATCGTAAGTAAAGGTGAATCAAGGGTCCAAGAGCTTGATGACGCAGTCGTCCATTTTACAGGAGACGGCGTTTCGGGTGCTGGAGGGAGTGTTGCAGGTGCCAGGAGTGCATGAGTAGCAGCTTCCACTACTGGCGGTAAATTTGGTGGAACGACGCAGTGAAGAGTTTCCTCGCTGAGATTCATAAACGGGTTAGTACTCGGAGTGCGAAGCGAGCGAATGKGTTCTCACATTCCAACCACGAAATACATGACATCAGAACGGGGGCACCACTCGAGGGCACCGATTTTGCTATCAAATTTCCACCGTTTGATCTCTCGACCGACATTGGTCTCCCAGAGGCTCACGACGCCAGTTTCGTCGCCACTGAGAATCCACGCGCCGTCTGGACTGATGCTTATGCACCGAGCACGGCTTAGATGTGCGAACTTGAGCGATGAATAGATAGGGAATGGCTTCAAGCTGTTAGGACTCGGAAGTTTGGGGATAAGCGAGCTTGGGTCAATGTTGAGTTTGACTCTCTGAATTCGGGGTGCAAGGTATAGATCCAGCTGGCGGTTGAATCGCTGTTTGATAAATTGGTCATATGCTGGTACCACTCTGAGCGAAGAGTATTTTTGAGGAAGATAATCGCGTTCCCTGTCCTCTGAGTCAAGAGCTTCCCATTCGGCACGCTCAGCGTCAGTCGGAAGATATTCCTCCGGAGGGTTGTAAGATTCGGAATTAGTGGGTAGCCTTGGTTTTGGTGCTGGTAATGGTGGTGGGTGCGAGGAAGAGGGTTCCGACCAGATAGAGTAGAATTCGATTTGCTTCGAAGTCTTGGGTTTGTTTGGTACAATGTGTCCTTGGCGAATAGCTCGGACGATTTTCATGACCTGGCAAATGGACCATGAATGAGAATGAAGACGAGTATGAACATGATGCGTACCTTTTGTTTTTCCCATTTACTGGGTACCCAACGCCGCTTAGGTTCTGGGGCGGCAGACAAGGGCATCACTTCTTCCTTGCCTTTGCCGGTGAACCATTCAACCATGGGTTCATAGGGATTATAGCCTGCGTCTGGAACCTCGTTAGCATAGAGCCTCCTGATGATATCCAACTCTTCAGCAGTGAGAGGTTGGTCGGTCTGCGCTTTTTTGTCAAACGCTGAAATCCTATAAACAGGTGTAAGTTTAATCCTCAGAAAGAAGTAGATCTTGATGCACATACCATGCCGAAGCATCGTCTACGGTGGATAAGAATCTATCCAGCTCATCCCCTCGAGCAGGCCGTAGGACCTTCTTTCCGTCAATGTCATACCCTATGTGTGGGAGGTCATCGTACCAGTGCATGGGAACATTCCCGACACGGTTAGGGTCCTATATGTCGATAGGTTAGAGTCTTTTCGCGTAGATCAAGAGAGAACATACGTCTTCGGTAGAAGAGTCTGAATCGTAGTCAGGTTCAATCTCTGGATAGACACGTTTTGGCTGCCCAGTGATATCTGACACAATTGTCTTTGGCCTGGGGAAAGGATGAATTTCGTCGTCGTCGGTGATATCCTCGTTTGAGCTGGGATCTGACTCTGCGTCCTCGTCTTCATCTTCATCCCCTTCAAACTCGTCGTCGTCCTCAGAGTCACTGTCTGGATTCAACTCAGGGAATGCATCCACAGCACCATCATCCGACTCTGCACCGTCTTCGCCCTCTTCATCACTCATCATTTCCATGTCGACGGCCTTGGTAAATATTCCATGCTCGGCCTCATCGTTCGCTGCATGTTTCCGCTTTTTCGTCGGTTGTTGGGCACTCACAACCATGGCCAAGAGTCAGTATACAAGCAAGCAGATGCAAAAATATCAAAAAGTAAATCCGCGATCAAAACTTTTTGCGCCGGGCGGTGATTGCCAAATCAGGATTGCACGTGCCCGAAGATCACACGGCGACGACTTGGGAAGGAAACAGGYGCACACGCGTTTCTCTGTCCAACTTCGATCTTCCACTTCGGTCTGCTCTCGTAGGTTTCTAACTGCAATGGTCAACTACGGCGGAGGCATGTAAAACCAGCAATGTTTCARCGATAATGTTCTTGRAATGACTTGTAATCTGCAGATGAAATATCTGCACTCGTCGTCGACATTGGTTCATCCTCTTTACGCGCCGGTTATGCTGGAGATGACTCTCCGAAAGCGATAGTGCCTACGACGTATGGCTACCACCCCGAACCTGAATCAGAGGATGTATCTATGGCCGATGGAACCACAAATGGAGATACAGGTCCTAAAAAGAGGAAAGCAAAAGTCTACATTGGCCAGTCAGGTCCGTCTTTATGGCGACCAAATATGGAAGTGGCGAACCCYATATCAGAGGGGCTCAGTAAGCTCTGAACTCATCTTGAATTKCTCGGGATAACCGATCCGAATGTGTATCAAACAGTAACTGATTTCAATGCCATCCCCGACCTCATACACCATGCGATCGAAGATGTTATGCGCTGTAACCCCTCCGAACACCCCGTCCTTTGCACAGAACCTTCCTGGAACACTCCCGCAAACAGAGAGAGAATGGCAGAAATCATGTTTGAAGAGTTCAACGTCCCCGCGTTTTATATCGCTAACACCGGGGTGTTGAATACGTTCGTGTGCTCTTAACAACTGCTTCATTGAATCTGTCTCAAGGTCAATATTTCTAGCTTTGCGGCAGGGAAAGGCTCAGCACTTGTMATAGAYATTGGGGATACTATGGCAAACGTGACRCCTGTAGTTGACGGCTTTGTTTTGCGCAAAGGTGCGGATTTGGCCCTCCGTATCTTTCACTTCAATAGATCGTGACAAATACGCCTAAGGCTTGTCATATTCTTCATTACCCCGATATGTTCAAACATACGCGCACAACCTCCTTCTCGGGTATAATCAGACGCAACGAGGGATCGAACTATGGCCACATCAACTTATTGCCAGCAAGCAGGTGCGTCTTTATATCCTGTTTATTTTTGCTAGTAATTTGACCGTCAAAACAGCCGGTAGATATGGGTCAAGAGCCAATATATACCTTAAAACAAGACCGACTTGGCGCCACGACAGCTAGCTGGAGACAGTGGGCCGAGCGCAGGGAAGTAGACGAGTGGATGCAAAGTGTTGGTGGAGTATTAGATCAAGGATGGAATGACCAGTATGCGTACACARYTATTTTGCGCAGATCATTTTCYTAACTTGATCCTCCAGGTTGGCGGCTCAACGACCTCCTCGAGCATACGAATTCCCCACCGGCCTCAACCTACCTTTTGGTGCAGAGAGGTTCCATATAGGGGAGCAGTTCTTCTACCACCTACCTAGTCATGTCGTAAGACCACTCTTTGCATCCAACTAACTTTATATACTCATATTATTTTTCCACATAGGCTGCTAATCCCAATTTACCGAGAACAATACCCCAACTGATCACCGANGCTTTGCGCGCGTGTGATCCTGAGCTCCGACAAGTCATTATGAGCAACGTCGTACTGACAGGCGGTGGAAGTATGTTCCCTGGACTTTCTGAGCGCTTGCATACAGAACTCCTGAGAACGTTCCCCCATGTAAGTCATAACCCCCATGACCATTGCCTATTTTTGCATAACCTGAGACTGTTGTGTAGGTCAAGATACACGCACCCGGGAACCCTACTGAGAGGCGATTTGGTGGGTGGCTGGGCGGTAGTATTCTCGGTAGTCTTGGTACGTTCCACCAGTTGTGGATTAGCAAGGAGGAGTGGCAGGTACGTTCCCCTCTTTGAGCCTCTCATAGTGCCAGCCTACTCATAGGCTATCTCAACTCACAGGAGCATGGTAAAGCTATTGTGTCCCAGAGATGTAAATAGTATTGCGAGTGTCGTTGTCCATGTCCATGTAAAAAACCAACGATACTTCTTGCTCTACACATGTTGGTCACCTCAGATTCAGAGTTAAACCGCCGTGCATCTTCCTGATATCATTTTATTGAATGCACTCAAGAATGTCAAACTTTGTTTCAATGTTTCTGGCACTGTTCTCAATTGTATACATTCAGTCCCAAATGTACCAAGGGCTCTACCTATTCATGAAGTAAAAAGGAAACTCGGATATAGTTTTGTTTTCTTCTGTATCTACCTTGCTATTTCTGCTTGAAGTCCAGTTTGGAGGAGAGAGGGGTTTACGGTTGAAATGTAATGTATACTATCGCCACAGAAACAAGAAAGAGAATATGAAAGAAGTTTGTTTTAAATATATATCACAGATTTTTGTGTCTCTCGGAAATTGTGTGTATGATGATCGAGTGGGTTGGAGCAACAAGCAACAACCGAGAAGACACGGGGGAAGAAAAGCACAGCTCGCAATCCCCATGGTGTACAGAAAGGAATGAGAAAAAAGTCGGTACCCTTCCCCCGTGCTTCATGTTGCCGGAAACATGCCCTCGATCAACATGGGATGTGTGCAGTAGCAGTGACCAAGATCGTATCGAGGAGATGATCGTTGACGGGATGGAGACGAAGGCACACAGGGGAGGAAAAGGTGGGTTATGAAAATGAAGGGGGAGTGGTCGATCTCAATAACAGAAATAGAAGCGACGGCCTCTGTAGGGGTACATGGCGAGGGGAACTAGAAGAAATGGGACAGAAGGCCGAGAAAAGGAATGTATGGGTTATTTGCAAATTAAGAATGGAAAAAAGGGAAAACTGTAGGCTGATAAAAAGCGTCTCGTTGGGGGTTGTACGCTCAAAAAGAAAACATCACAAAGCTCCTTCCTCTCCTCTTCATTCTTCACTTTAACATCGGCCAAAAACAAGGTGTTGTAAACAGAAACCACCGGAAGAAAGGGAAGGAAGCCAAAAACTTATATCTTTATCGTCGTCATCGTCAGAAGAGAGTCAAAACGAGGCATTTAGTACGCCTCGATGAACTCACGGCGCTCCCTAGCACCCATAAGAGCTCCAAGTCCTCCGATGGCCTTTCTCCTGATCCTGGTCGCAAAGTTCTTGGGGCCAAGCTCGTCCGCCCCCGAAGGCGGCCCACGGGGCTGCCTCGTCGGTTGGCTGACCATCCTGTGGCTAACCATGACGGATTGCGGGAGCGTCAGAGAATACCCAGTACCGTCGTCGTTGTTAACGGTCACGCTGGGAATTGCCATACCAGTGCTAGACTTGGGACGTCCAATACCCAGACCTTCGTACAACTTCTTTGTAGCCTCCTCGCGTGGTGACATAGGCATCTCGTTCGAAGATGAAGATTGAGGTGTAGTAGGAGAAGAGCCCGACTTCGAAGAGACGGAAGAACAATCGTCGTCGTTGTCGTTCGAGTCGCCGGAGTCCGCTACAGCTACAACAGGGAGAGGTTTCGAGACGGCCGCGCTGAACTGCAAAGGCTGAGGGCGGAACTTTGTCGTAGGAGATGCAACTACCGGTGAAGCAGGTGGGGGAGAAACGCGCTCCGCAGGGGGAGGGGTCACTCGGACACTGGGGGATGTAATGGAACGGTTCATTCCACTCAGAACAGAGTTGTTCCTTCCTCCACGTCTCCACGAGGAAACAGAATCAGATTTAGAAGCAGCAACGGGAGTGGTGGGGGCATTGTTCGAGGCAATGTTCCCAAGGGAAGTACCCCCACTGATAACGGTGGTAGACCCAGGAGTAGAAGGAAGGGGGGCAGGCTCATTACTCTCTGTGTACTTCTGCATGCCTGGGCCGACGGGGCTACCACTGACAGCCCGGGCACCAAAYTTGCCACCGAGTGCGGCTGTCATAGGGAGGTTGCCACTCTGCTCAGGTTGATTGGCCTTACGCATTTGAGCGCTCAACGTAGCGCTGCGGAGATCAAAAGTATTAGAAGCCGGACCAGCAGTGGCTGGGGTTGTGTAGCCTGCGCTGGCCCGCCTGTTCTGAGCCTGGCTTTGCTGCTGACGCTGTGCTTGGGCAATCAACTCTGCCTGGTATTGCGCCTGCTGAGCGGCCTTTGTCGGACATAAGCGAAGTGATTAGGTGTGATAAGGAAATTGGCATTACCTGCATCTTCAGGAGCTCGAGCTGCATCATCTGCAACTGGAATGCTTGAGCCTGGGCTTGCGCATGGTTCTGCTGGGCCACAATCGGATTGAACCCTGGAGAAAAGGGGACGCTGTTGGGGTTAAGCCCACGCTGCTGGTGCTGGGAGAACCGGTTGTTGGGGCCATCGACGGCTGCAGTGATAGGGTGCTGGCGGGCTCCAAAGTTGGCGAAAGCATTCTGAGAGGGGATCTCAAGGACCTGATCGTTCTCTTCCTCTTCAGGGAATACAGAGTAATTGTTGGAGGCAAAACGGGGAACATTGAAAGAGCCGCCTGGCGCCGCAGTGTGGGGAATGGAAGCAGAGGTCGAACGGACGCCGCCTGTGCGGAGCCCAGAGAGGAGAGAGGCGCGGGAGTTGGAGGAGTGAGCAGTAGTCATTGTGGGGATGGAAGATGACAATTAATTGAGTGGGTGATTCGTGGGGTAATGGACAGAGTTGATAAAAGTTAATGGCAAAAGGGTTGAAGAGGTGGGTGGATACAGCTGCACAATGATTAGCTCTCAAAATGGCCTATCAATGAATGCAAATGGCTGAGTCTTACTTGGGCGATATGGAGAGTGAAAAAGAATAGAAATTAGAGGGGACGAAGAGAACTTGAGTGTATTTTTNGATGTTTAAGAGATGAGAGTGAAAAAGGAAGAGGGAGAGACGACGGTCACACGAATTCCTTCCACCCGTTATAGCATCCACAGGCACAGTCATCCACTTCCACGAGCCAGCTCATCACATTAGGTAATCGCCCGTTTGCAAATTCACTTCGGCCCGCTTCGTTGCCACATCTCCCNAGSCNCTCTCTAGGAGTCTCTAGGCGGCCTTCCACTACATCTCACGATAGCCATTGTGGTATATTATTACAAATATTTCTTTGCACTAGCTCGCACTCTATTATCGAATACACTGCTCGTTATCATCGTGTGTGCGGTGTGGAATGGGTTCATCATAGTCTGTATCATGACAGCAGTTAGCATCACGCTATCATCCTTCAGACTACTACCAGCTAGCGATGTCAACTATACCTTCACATACAACTCCCAAACTTCCATGAAAAAGGACTTGATCCCGTCGTCGTTCTTTCCTTCGTGCAGAAGAACGAATTTTGTGTCTGATGGATTTGTGGAATCAGCTCCAGCCCTCCCCGGTCTCCAACGAACTGCGGTAGAAATAGCACATACTTCCTGGTGTTATGAAAGCTGATACCGTCCATTCGTTGAACTTGTCCACCGATTTCAGATACCTATGCATCGCATCTGTTGTCAGGGCAAAAACTACGCCTTGTCGAGAAGAAAGAGATTCTATACATGCTTCCGTCTTTCCTCATCACATCCTCAATAACATCCAAGCTAGCATTCGCAATCATTTGTATAACATGTCTATCCTGGCCTCCTCCCATGCGGACACCTCCACCCGTGGTATGTTGCGCCGCACTCGAAGCACCTGACAACGCAGTCAAAGTCCCTGCGAATGCAGAGGTCGACCATGTGGGTAAATTGGAGGACAGCGGCGACATCGCGCTGGGTGCAGGTTTTGTAGAGTAATGTGTCAAACTGTATAGCGGTGTATCAGAAGGGGACAACACGAAAAGATGGTGGGACATGGTCAGGACGGGGATGGGACCTCTGTACGTCGTTCATTCCCAAGATATGATATCGGCGACACGGCACGCGAGACGCGTCGGGTTTGGTGTCTCAGAGCAACAAGCGTAAACAGCTCATGTTCTTCCCCGCATCCACCGCGCTTTCGCGTCCACAAAGATGTTTCTTCCTCGTTTCTTCGTGTAATTCTACCCAATATACAGGTTTCGGTAGAGGTGTCTTTCGACGGATTTACCGGCCCAGAGGTGTCAGACTCTCATCTGGAAATGTACCTACCAAGCCAGAATCAAAGGCTCTCGTAATTTACAAACCTCGAGGGGTTGAACGGATACCGAAGTCTGCTATCCTGTATTCTATATGTGGCCTCAATCTTGGAATATATCTTGTTTGGCAGTCTGCAGAAACTCTCGCAGTAAGTCGTACTTTGATACGCACCTGGTTATTTTCATCCTAATATGAACTGCCCTTGGTGATAGAAACTACGGAAAGATGGTTCAAACATCATATGGATGATGAAAAACTTCATGGTTAGCCCACAGAATGTCCTATCACATCCGTGAGAGAGATCCTGCATTGTTCTTGAGACAGGCATTCATCATATATATCTACCACATTCCCAGCTGGACACTGATCACCAGTGGCTTCTCTCACTTCGAGCAAAGCCATTTAATAATGAATCAAATAGGAATTCTGTTCATGGTTGACCAGGCTTTATCCATGATGTCCAATCGCGCATTCTTTGGACTCTACTTTGGGGGTACTACACACGCCACGCCTCCATAAGATTGGTGACATTCTTATATTTCTTACAGGTATGGTTATGGCCAATATACTGTCCCTTACGTGGAGGAAGTATTATGAGCAACACGATCGTCCATCTCTTGGAGCAAGCGGTAGGTTAATGTCCCTACATGTGTGGGGTACATTATTGGTTTCAGTGCTAAGTATTCTTGTTAGGCGCAATTTCGTCTAGTGTTGCATATTTTATATGCCGTGCACCCAAGGAAACCTTTTATCTGTGGTTCTTTGTGCCCATGCCTGCATGGTTTCTCGGATGCGGCATCATCTCTTGGGAGGTCTACGGCGCATGGACGGCGGACATAGAGACGGGAGGGACAGATTATATAGCTCATATTGCGGGCCTTTCTTTCGGAGCGGCATATGCTCTATTGCGCCGAAGTCGTTATTGAGTAAACACCTTGGAGGTATAAAAGATCTCCCCTGTAACATCTCATCCACATCTGTATCTCAATACCCACTCACAAAATACCACAATATATACCAATGTAATTAGAATTCGAATACAGTCAAAGTATAATACACCCTGCTCACGATCAATAACCCAAAGAAATGATGTCTGTGGACGCCACACTTGGCTCGCCAACTCGTGCATTAGTAACGGTCACATTGTTTTGAGACATGTTCTCTCGTGCGTTCACTGCGTTCACTGCGTTCTCTGGTCCATCCAAAACACATTTCTTTACTGCTTATAGTAGAAACAGCGTGTGTAGCGCCAACCCACGGCTCGTAAATGGCCTCCAACATCTGAAGTCTTCACCAACCGGATTCCGATTCGCGTCCGGCAGAGCACGTCCACCTCCATGGCGGGCGAACTCTGCACCCAAATCCTTTTCTCAGACGTTCAAAACTCGATATCTGGATAGTATTCCTAGCAATGCTATCCTCTACACTATTCTTGGCCTTAACGTAGGCGTTTTTCTCATGTGGAAAGGATCGGAAAACCAAGCAGTGCGTGCAACAAGATTGCCTTTATGTTACACAAAGATGGCTAATTCGATCGTCAGAAAGTCTTAGGAGACACCAGCACATTCTTCTGGATGAATGATAACTTTACTATAAGCCTAGGCAAGGTCCTTTCCCATCCGTGAGATCTTGCTTCTGGACCTTTGACAGGCTGAGTTCATGCTGAATCGAAGACTGCTAGATGGACAATGATAACCAGTGGCTTTTCGCAACGCAGCTTCGATCATTTACTTATGAATGGCTTGGGTATCTACTTCATGGCCGACCCAGTCCTACGGATGATGGGCAACCGCGCATTTCTCGGTCTATACCTCGGTGGTACGTCCCGTTGTTTCTAGTTCTTTTTACATCGACGTGACCTACTCCCTATAGGTATCGTTGCCTCGAACGTTGTGTCCCTGGGCTGGAAGAAGTATGTTACCCACAACAATTATGGATCCCTCGGCGCCAGCGGTCTGTCTATCCTCTCTTCGTCCGTCGATCGCCATGCTCAATATATTCGTCCTGTTCAGGTGCTGTATCCGCAACGATAGCATACTTGACATGCTACGCTCCACGAACGACCTTCTTGGTATATTTCGTTGTTCCCATGCCGGCTTGGCTCATCGCTGGAGGCATGCTTGCTTGGGATGCATATGGTGCTCTGAATGAACCACGAAACCATCCTGGAGGCACTGATTACGCTGGTCATGTCGGAGGCGCGTTGTTTGGCGCAGCTTTCCTCCTACTCACGCGTCGACATTTGTTTTAGTCCAAACTCTTTGAATCCTCATTGACCATTCTCGCGAAAATTCTCAGCTAAGGCATAGGAAAATATCATCCTGCTCTGAGTGACAAATGCCGCTCTGAATATCTTTGAGAACGAGGTGATGAGAAATGCTAATACTACGGACTCATCCTCATAGGCATATTGTGACCACCACAAAATGAAACAACATCAAATATCATGACATTCAACCTACGTAGGAGGAAATTATATATAGACGTGTAGACATTTTGAGCACTACATACTAACATAGTATATATACAATCTAAGAAAGCAAGGTCATAAAAATTGTCTATGGATGTCAGTCTAGGTGGGGTTTGTTCCCAAGTAACCAAACTGAACCAGTTCAAATAGGGCAGGAGGATCAACGGAAATAAAAGCTATTAAAGACCTCGGTGGCCGGCACTGCGGTCTCTTCTCTTGAGCTGCGCGACCACATGAATTTGCCGAGACTGTTTGGAGGGTGAGGGTATAAGTTAAGGGGNCTGCGACGGGGTATCATGTCTAGGAGTGAGGATAACTGAGAGCAACTTGATGAAGATGCACAGCAAAATCTAGCGATTTCAGGCGAAGGGAATCGAAAACAGTGAACCGGAGGGGCTCGTAATGAGCAGTCTTCCGTAATGGTCATCGAAGAGACAACTTGCAATGTCGTAAAGTTTGAATGATGAGGGTAACGGCAGTGTATGAATGGATGCCATTTTGGAGGTATTTTCCTCTAACGTACGATACCTGAGAAGGCGGAGCACAATATTGCTTCCTGTGGAAGAGAATGTACCCATGAAGGTGGAGAACGACGTGGTCGAACGTAAGCGAGGTGCGCCTGGNCAGAACATCTGCTCGAGTGTGACAGTATTTGAGGGGATGGCAGGAATTTCAGCGTGAGGCTTAAGATTCCAGAAGCGGTGGCGTGTGTGGCCCTTGTAATGACCAAAGAAACAGTGACTATCCACTTTTGCAACTGCTCTAGAAATTGAAGAGCAGATTGTTGTAGGTTCATTTGTGCGATCTACTTCACTTGTTGAGCCCTCCCGGTATGGAAGTCGCTGTGAAGGGCAGAAATAGAAATACGAGAACTTGGTCTCGTCATGGTCAACCAGGAAGTATAGATCCCGACCAACTAATGCCATTGGCCCAAGCTGACGATGTGGTTGATAACGGTACTGAGATAATAGCGTTCAGTGCTGCTATCCAATCAGAAACCAGATGCTAAACTTACATGGTATGGTATATCTGTTCGGATCAGTTGCGCTGGCAGTTCTACATCTCGCAAGGGAAGTGCGAGAACGTCAATTGTTTCCTCCACAATGTTGTATAGAGGCACGGCCAGGATGTCCTTGTCGAAGCAAAAGGATGCTGGCAGGACGTCGACAAATTCTCGGCAAAAGATGATCTCCATTGACACGTTGCGTCGATCAAATTGTACGCCGATCACAGCAATGACCCTAAATTGGGATGTCCGATATTAGTCTCAAATAGAAACACCATCTGTAGGGAGGCAATGGATAGATGGGTGCTTACATAGTGCTATGATTGCGTTCTATTTCTACACCGACATGAAGCAAACCAGGTTCTTCGATCCGTTGAGGAAGGATTTGAGCCTTGCCTGGGCCCAGTTCGACTGAGCAGATGGCGTTCCCAGTGGCTAGGTCCCTGCAGGTGGCCATGCCTAGAGTGGAGTCGAAAGTCACGACCAACTGAGTTCCAGGAATGACGAATAGCAACTGTGCGGGAGATCCGCACTGGAAACACTCGACAGGACCAACAATTTCGGGACGTTCTCTGGATATGTTGGTCTCTTGTCTGGCGCTAGCAAAAGCAAGGCTCTTTAAAGATGGTAGGTCGAACGAACATATTTCTTCATAGAATGCCAAAGGAAGTGGCCTGGATACTCTAGCCGCAGTAAGGGCAATAATCCAAAAGGTTCGTTGTTGGGCGAGAGTGTAGAAATGGTAGCAGACCTAAAACACCAAGTTAGATATCCAGAAACCTGGCTCATTTGACGTTGCATACCGTTGAGAACAGGATAGCGTCCTCAAGCGCAAGATACTTGATGATATACAAAAGAATATCATCGGGAAATGTTGAAAGTGAGGGAGAAAGATGCATGGTTTGCCTGAATGTTTGCAGCGATAATAGAGAAGATGCTGAATGCCTTAAAGGCCATTTTACATCCAGTCTCTATATATACCTAAAGAGCGTTCCGACGAAGGCCGGCCGTTCGAGATGGTATTGGCACATCTTTGTTCAACGCCCCGACATCAAGCAGCCGGCAGTGTGTCACCAGGATCGGCTTTGGCGAGGCCCAAGGAACACTGCAAATCTGAGTCTATTCGAAGGTACCCCATTAACCGATACGACGGCTGAAACCTGAAGCCGTTCCAACGAGCAAGATGAACGTTCTTGTACTAGTAAGTAAGTGTGGTTGCTTACGTTGGACCACTCCTTTCTCCATCGCAAAGGCCGACGTAGACGGTATTCTTATCCTTAAGAGAAATCGTTGTCGTTTCCATTGAGCAAGGAGAGCTTGACATCCACACGCTATGTAACTCTACACGACGGTTTTACATTTCTTCTTGCCGGCCTAGTTCATGCAATCAGAGATGGACCTCGAAAACTGGCATATTTCGTGAGAAACATGGTCGAGCCGATCGGAATCCAGGTAGGATCCAGAAGGTTTTCCAAAACGAGATCGTAATATTGGGTTGTTGCAAGGTGAAGGGAGATACGACGAATATTGGGAACACTCTTGGATTCAAGTCACTTGGAATAGTTAGAAAGAGGCCGCGGAGTCAAACGCGCCACGGTTATGGCTGTTTTGGGCAGTATTTGTCAGCAGCCCGGTGACACAAGATTTCAAATTTCAAGTCGCGTTATGCCACAGTGAGAATCCTGCTTACTTCAATCTCGTCTCTATACCCCCGTCATGGACCAGGACGAGTCAGCACTCGACAAAGCAATAAATCAATGCAAAAATAATGGTCAGCTTTTCAAAGCTCTGAGCGATACCTCATTATTAGCCTTTACTCAATCAAAATCGGGCCATTAGATGTGGATGTGAAAATAGATGGTCTAACCAAGCTGCGAGCAGAGATTGAGTCAGGTGCTGAGGTGAGTTTATACTCAGTGGCTAAATGTTATGTCTGTTATCTAATTTAACCAACAGATTACTGACTCGGACGCCCTCATCAATGGATTGAAGACTTGTTTGCGAGCATCGAATCAGCACTTGACTACTGCCACATTAACCACACTCCCGCCCGTCCTTACTCGTTTGCTCTCACGCTCTTTGCGTCCTTCTTCTTCTCAACCTCTACAAAATGCATCGGCATCTTCGTCTACATCATCCACCGCAGCCTCGTCAATGATCGACGCGGTCGCTTTACGACAGGTACTCAATGCATTTCTTCCAGCAGGCGGATTATTCGAACGACTGGGAGACAAAGAAAGGATTCAAGCAAAAGCACGAGAAACTCTAGTGATTTTAGGCGGCTTCGCATTCAGGTCTGGGGCAAGCAGCGTCATGTCGACAGGCTCAAGAAGCGGAAAGGGTCCGGAGACACCGTTAGCTATGTTTGAGCGTTTCCTTCGCGACAATGGTTTCGGTAGTAAAGTGTGGAAAGTACGCGAGCAGGTGCGTAACTCAGGCCTTACTCGTGTTTGAGTGACTTGAAAATTGACCGCGTTGCTAGACTATCTTAGCGCTTGTGCACCTTCGCCGCGAGCATCACACATTCCCTGTACGACCCTATCTATCCCTGCTCGTAGACTCTCTCGAGGATACAGATGCACACGTTCGTGATTGCTCACGCGTTTCAGTTGTCGAGCTATTTTCTGGCCCTGCCGTCACCGACGCAGCTCGAGCCGATCTGAAGAAAGAGCTCACTAAGAAAGGTGTCCGGAAAACTATCGTAGATGGGGTTCTCTCGAAACTTCTTGGCTCAGGAAGTGCCCCTGTAAGCCGAGAGGGATCTGAGAATGGAGATGCGGCGAAATCCAAGGGATATGTCCCTCCGAGTCTCGCTCTTAAGTCTCAAACACCCGGCCTTCCTAGGACACGGACAGTCAGTCAGCAAGGTAGCGTTAAGGAGATCCAAAGGCCTGCGAGTAGAGCTGCAGTAGCTACTCCAGGCGCTACCCCTCCTGCCACGCCCGCGACTGATGGTAGCGAGATCCAACCAGCATATGTGAGCAGCTCCCCGAACACTTCCGTCTGGAGTTGACTTTTAACGTGTAGATTGCATCGGCACGGGATCTGGAGAACGAGTTCGCAGACATGGCGAAGCACTTCGAGGTGACATTAGATTTATATCTTTCTGGTTCTGGTAATATATCTGATATCTTTGGGGTAGGGAAAAGAGACGGAACATAATTGGTTAGCTCGAGAGCAAGCTGTGTCTCGTGTACGCGGAATGATCAAGGGTGATATTCACCACAGATACGGTGATGTATTCTTAGCATGCCTTAAAGATGGTTTCATGCAATGGTCACTGAAGGCGGTATGTATTGTGCTAGTTTCTTTCTCACCTGATAGTTGATTTCCACTCTAGCTAGCTAGCTTACGAACCACGGTGTCGACAAATTCTTGCTCTCTATACTCTGAGCTTGCGGTCGCTTTGGGCCCTGCAATGGATCCATTCGTTGACCTTCTGCTTCCCAATCTCTTACGAATGGCAGGATTTACGAAGAAGATCACAGCGCAGCAATCGCAAGTCTGTGTAACCGATTTGATTGTTCACACATCAGGCACTCCGCGTAGTTTTGTGCCTCTGTTTTGGCAAACACTCCAGGAGAAAACGGTTCAGGCGCGCATTTTCGTTATTGCTCACATTAAATTGTACATGGAGACGTATGGGCAGCGGTTACGACAACCTATTGAATCCAGTGGAAACACCGAAACACTGGATAAATGCATCAGGAAGGCATTAGCTGACCCGAACCCGGGAGTTCGAGAGACTGCTAGGATATGTTTCTGGGCCTTTGAACGTGTCTGGAAAGAGCGAGGTCTGATTATCTTAGATTCACTGGACGGTACTGCCAAGAAACAATTGGAAAAGGCATGCCCCGATCCAAACGCTGCTGCTGCAATCCTTCCTACAGTTACCCCGAAGTCCACGAAAAAGTCGAGCGTGGCTGCTGCTATCGCAGCGAGTCGGGCAAAGGCAAGAGCCATCGCCAATGCACCGCCGTCGCTGCATCATCAAGCGACATCGGGATCTCATGCGCCAGTGAAGCGCTCGAGCTCTCCCAGCCCCTCGAGATCCACCCCACGAAGTTCATTGTCTTCCACAGCCGCCCGTCCAACCTCTCCACTCCGGATGTCCACCTCTCCTCCTCAAAGACCGAAAGGTGTTACTGGATCCCCTAATAGAGCTGTCAGCACATCTGCTATGCCATCGTCGTCCCGCTCTAGTCCTGGAAGTCCAGGGCGGAATGTAAACTCCTCTCCGCCCAGTGACCCCCCCAAGGTCTTTCAACGGCGAATATCCTCGCCTCTGTCCACAGGTCCACCGGGTACAATCCGAAGGGCTGTCCAAACAGCGCTGCCTCCTTCGCCCGGCTCGCCAAATGCATCGACCCCTCGCCCGCTCAACAAGGCCGTCATGCCTCCAGCAGTACTTTTTCCGCATGCAGGGAGAAATTCCAGTCTATTCCCTCAAGCTAATTCGGAGGACTCTCTTCTTCTTGCTACAGCTATTCCTATCCCTGACGATGACAGTGATTTGGGAGAGCCTATCAACTTGATGTCTTTTTCTTCTGCAATGGAGCTACACATGCCACTCTCTCTTACCCCTGTCGCCACGTCCACTCCTGGTCCTACTCCTGGTCCGGCTGCGCCTCTGACCCCTAAGTCCAACTCTCAAGTTCAGTCGCTCTCGCCTAAGTCGGTGGATTCGAGATTGATGCCTCTTGCCTACAACACGCTCTCCTCGGACTCTGTTGCAGATCTTGCTTCCACTGGTGGTCAGCCTGTCGTAGAGGATGCTTTGAGGGCTCGAGCAGAACAAGCTGAGAGTGCAGCGGAGCGCCTTCTTGAACTCGTTGACCCAGAGGATGAAGGGGTTCAGCACTATAATTTTCCTCCCTCGCTCTTGGTGGGAAGCAATGGCAATACGACAAACGGAAGTAACGGTAATTCGACCATGAAACCCAAAGGAAAACCCAATCCTTTACCTATTTCTGCTGCCATACCACCTGTAACACCTATAAATCGGTCTAGTATCATCATGCGGCAAGCTGCACTGTTCAAGGATAGCCCAGTCAACAGTCGCTCCACTTCTCTTCTTGATGTCCTACAAGACCGCAGACACGAGACTGGATGGTGGTTGAAGCGAAAGACCTGTGAGTATTGTTCTTGTTACGTAGTATTGCTTCTAACGTGCCCCAATAGTAATCGCTCGAAGGTTACCAACGAACATAGCAGAAGCGTCCGGAAACGCAGAGCAACTCAACAGCCTGACATCATCTCTAGCAGATGGATCTGCCAATATCGACGTCCTTCAGAAGCTCATCTTCCTTTGCATGGCAAACCCTGCCATTGAGGTACCGTCTCCTACGAGCCCTAGCTTTAACTATCCCGCTAGCCCCACACCTTTCTCAACTTCTCGTTCTCTTCCATCTGCTCATTCGGATATGTGGGAGAAAAACAAGAATTTTGAGAAACTCTTCAACGCTCTGATCCAATTTCTTGACCCTGCCAAAGTATGTTGTCTGGTTTTGGCTCGAGATAAAACTAATGAGAAAAACAGACTGAAGAAGAAACTGAGTACGGACTGATTCTGTTATGGGAGATGCTAGAGAATCAACGGTCTCATCTTGAAGGCCGTGAAGCNGACATCTTCTCACTACTTTTGAGAATCAGATACTGCAACAAGCCCAATGTCAGTGCAGCTCGTGTCATACTCCACGTTGTTCAATTGACCGTCATCCTCTAGGTCCTCGAAGCGACGAACACAATCCGAGATGCGTTGACGACGAAAATTGAACCGGTGTATGGTTTGACAACATTACATGCCAGTCTTCGAACGTTCGAAGGAGAACCTGTGCCACCCGAGTGCACTGATCCACAGGTCAAGGCTGCTACTTTCGCATTTGGCCTGATGGCACTTGGGAAGTTCATCCTCCGTTTGCCCGCGGAAGTGGCAGAGGATGAGATCCCCCGAATGAAAAAGACGTTAATCACCGTCAGTAGGATAATTGATGCTGGCTCCATTTTACTGACTCTCCTTTTGCCAGTCTCTAAATGACAAATCTTCCCTTGTCGTACGTGAAGCCGCTGCAGCAGCCATCATTGCTGCTCAGTTAGTCCTACAAGATGAAACTCAACTCTTCACCCTCCTCGATGGTCTTGCTGACGAAAAGAAGAATCTCATGACCTACCTCTTTGATAAACATGGTGCCAGGGGAGCAGCGATGGGGAAGACAGGCATAGACAAACTTGAGAAGGAAATGAGGCGGCTGGACACCCGTTTGAGTACACCCCCAAGGCATGCACCGACAACATTATAACACTTCTATCAATGTGGCTACGTCCTGGCATACTTTTAATATGTAATATACAACTCTCTCCTGTTCGCTTTTTATCGTTGCATTATGCTTTTGTTCTCGTATCTATCACACGCACTCCTGTATGATTATACCTTCTACGACTTTTCCGCTCTAATCCTTCTGTCACTTTATTCCTGTTTTGACTGCGATCTCATCCCAATGTGTTGTTTTGATATGGGTGTTAAATTTGGGGCCGAGGTACTTAAGTACCCAGTTTCAACCTCGTCCATCATCACGAAATGCAGGCATGGGCGGTCGTATACAATCCTACGGTTTTCTCAGAAGACGTAAGAAATACTATAGCTTATAAACATTTTACGGTTGTCATTGAATCCTTAAGCTTTATCATCGCGGCCTTGATCTGGTCGATTTGGATAGTGCCAACCGAATAAAGCGCTTTTATAGACGCGAGGATGCTTGCCGTAGGTTTTCTGTTCTTGACATCTGGTACCAAGAGATGTAAAAATCTTCCCAGGGACACTCATTGGCCGATTGCTACCTCGAATGATGCTGAGGCAGAGAGAAGTAGAACCAGAAGCGATGCACTTTAGCACGACTCCCACTGGAAAGCCATACATTGCTCGTAACGCGTTCATGGTTCCCAGTAACGAGAATTTTGAACTAATCAATACCTTTGTCTAGGATCTTCCTGTCTTAGATCCCCCGTTAGCAGTTAACATATCACACGACAATGCTTTGATTGTCCTTGCATATGCTCCTGGTCTACACAATCCGCCAGCCTTCAGCCTTGGGGTTGATATCATGAAAGTCCAGATTCCAGGAAAGGAACCATTCAGATCATTTGTAGAGATGGTCAGCGAACAGGTACGTTGAGATGCTTTGCAGAAAACCCTCTGATAGTTGACGTTTCGTACAGCTAACTACCTTGGAGCGGCGGCTGCTGTTCGAAAACGTGACAGAAACTGAAGCGTTAAAAAGATTTTTCTGGTTGTGGACAATGAAAGAAGCATACACAAAAGCTCTAGGACTAGGACTCGGCTTCGATTTCACCAGGATCGAGTTCGATGTCTGTCAAAACACTTTACGGGTGGATGGGAAAGTACCTGTTGGGTGGGTTTTCCATAAGTTCGCATTGATGAATGAGGAAGACCTGTATCAGGGAGTCGTGGCGCAATTTGAAGGCGGCGTAGAGGAGGCGGTCATTCATAGCGAAAGCCTACCACACAACACATGGCTCCTTGTCGATGATGCGGTCATGTTCATGGAGCAGTCGATAGATAGCNTAAGGGCTAAAATTTAGTTGCCAGTGACTGTTTTATACCTGCCAGTCGGATGGGGGTTTGGTGATACTATCATTTAATTATGATGGGCAGAACTTGAGGGTATGACCAGTGATGGATTCGATTGTCGTGTTTGATGCTAATAAGTTGCTAATAGGATTGTAATTCGTTATTGCTCATAACCACAGTATACGAGTCAGAGGATATATGTACAGTACATATTCAACTATCAAGTAAAAGTACAAAATCAATAATCATCGAGTTAGTTGAGTCACCTGCATCAACTCTCGCACGCCGAAGTGTGCTCTCGTTCAAATGGCTCCCCGCTCTCCCTCTCGTGCGTAGTACGCCCAGCGAATGCTATGGAAGGATTCATTGTTGTAAGATTAATGGTGTCACAGCCATTTGCCCCGCGGCTAGATGCCTCGCGAAGGTTCAGTATGAGTCGAGATGCCTAGGAGTATGCGTTCAGTATTTCACGCAGCAAGGTTCAGGACAGAATACGTGCCGCGAATGAATAAATCGCAATGAGCCAGCTTCAGAGAGAGTTAACGAGACGAATCCATATATGGTTGCTCGGTCCTTACCCGCTGAAAAGATTCGATAGAGCATTCTTGAGTTTGAGAAGGAGAACGGTTTCGATCACTAAGACAGCTACAAAAAAGCGAAGGTTGAATTGCTTTGGACCTGGAAATGGTCAAAATAGAACCCGACCGAAAATCCTTAATAGCCAAGCTTGAGGAAGTTACACTAGCAAGGATTATTCCTTGAAACTCACAGAAAGAAAAAGAGGGATCCATCTCTAACGAAGGCTGTAACCAAAGGAGAATATCGGTGCATTTCTCGCATCTGAGATGGTCTCCAGTGACCGGTATCGAAGAGTTTTGCAATTGTCAATAAAAAGAACACGGCTTTTACGTTGAGTTAGATGACCTCGATGTGGGATTTGCAGTCCTTACTTGCAATAATCGTAGCAGGAATCCTATGAGATCAACCAAATATTCGCCTTTCAATCCTAGGACAGACTAAGGAGAGTCTCACCAAGCGATGAGGGTAAACGAAGTGTCCGGGAATGCAGCACACCCGCGCCATGGGATGAACTCTGGGAAAGTAACGATAGTCGACACTGCGGATATAGGTGCTTTGATGGACGTATATAGTTCGAGCTAATCATCATTTCCCTGTTCAAAAGTACTCTCCCGTATAGTAGAATATTACACGTACCACGAATTCACCTAAAATGTCCCTACTTGAGACCTTCGTCGCGTCAAATCTCATGAACCGACTTACAGACGAGCAAAGCAATTAAAAAGCTGCGGACTGCAACGAATCATAGAGATCACATCAGTCATGTCGCCGACTCGTAGTAAGCAATGCCTTACCTTTTAAACTATTGTGATACATAGCATTGAGCCGCATAACCAGAATAATGTTGACTATGGTGGTGAAGAATATGTCCCCTCCCCTAGACAATTTAGTAAGGGGAATGTAGGACGAGAAATCAGTGACTTACAGGCTAATGTACCAAAACCAGTGGGTACAGCTAGAGGGAAACCAAGTTTCAATTGTGAAATAAATCTATATCTTGAACAGAAGCCGTACAACTAAACAGCCGAGAACTCTCGATGAGAAATAAAAACGTCAGGCGGATGGAGATACACACACCTCTTTTTTCAACCCATGTTGTTCGCTGACTATAGACCCAAGCGGTTGATATGGATTCGGAAATCCAACAAAAATCCAAGTACCCACCGAAAAAATAAATCCTGGGAGATGGTTAAACTTGATACAACTTGTGCACATAAGATTTAAGGCTTACACATTGTATAAGAGACCATAATAACGGGCCAAGATATACAATACTTTGGGAGTTGACCAATTAGATCTGAGGTGGGTACACAAGTCAGCGTATACGTGGCAGTAGTACAATATGAGAGACAACCTCCAGATGTACTCAATCTAAGGTGTGCGTTTAGTAGGATCGCCAGCAGGCAGACAATACGAACAAGCATCACCTCTTTGTCTAATTTGTAGAAGACCTCATAGATGAGAAACACTATTGAAGAGACTACGAAACATATTTAGGTGTAATTTATCAGCCAGAGAAACATTACAGGCTAACTTACGAAGGCAATACTGGACTACTCTGTTCTGTTTCATGGTTATGAGCAACGCGTCTAGGTTTGCAGTCGGATCAGCGGAGGTGTCCATCAAGTTGCAGCAGGGTAATCTCGAAGACTACTGTTGACTGGTCTTCAGATAGCGTTCATAAGTAGTCAAAGAAAGTACCTCATACAAGATGTTCCCATTGGAGATACTGATCGATCATCATGGTAGGGCCATATGATGTTCCTAAGTCGCCGCCCCAAGTAGGGATTGGAAGGACCGCCATGAACACTGCATCTAAATCTCTGGTTGATATTCTTTCCAGCAGTCGACGAAAAGACCGTCAAGCACATGTAGAGTGTCCCATATCAAATTAACCCCATATGAACAAACCAAAATGAGGATATCATAGGATATCATGTTCTTCAAATGTCATTGGTACACATGACAAACTTGGACTCGGAAGTCCCGGCCAGGATGACGAACTCTGGGCAGCGGACATGAAGCTTGACCAGTCAAATGAACAGCACTCAACTCATCAGAGTATGTCAGAGTATGTAAAAGAAGTTTAGAATGAGGGCCGGGGATTGGCTTGAGGAGACCGGCGGGAATAGTGGCTACAATACTTACCCGGGAAAGATGGAATTCCATGGACCCACAATGATTGACAATTGGACGTCGAGTTAATTGCTGGGTTCACTCGGGTTCGGGTCGCGTGACGGTCCTTCAAGTGACTCTTTTTGCTCTATTCCCTGGTTTTCCCGACTACATAGATTCTTTTTGTTCTTCATCGATCAGCGTGAACTGCATTGAAGTAGATTATCCATGCAAAGCGTTGGTCGAAGCATTCAGAAGGTTCCATCTTTTCGATCTATCAACACCCACAGAAGCTTTGAGACGCGATGTAAAGAGAATCACCGCCGAAATAGCGCTGTATAGTTTCTGTCTCATTCTTCGGTGGTCTGCGGCTCTATATCCTGTTCACAGACTCGGAACCTTGTTTTCAAGTTGCCTTACCGGGGCTGTAGGTCCCAAGGAATCGATTTGAGACGGAAGATAGTAGGCCAGGCCAAGGTCACCGCGCAACCCACACTCAAGTCTGTTGGAGCCTAGTTTCCTCAACCGATCACATTGGCATGGCCCTATCTGCTCATTGCCTAGGTTTGTAGGAACAGTCCTGTTATATTTTGTCAAGCTGAACATTTGGCAGCCAGTGAAGAATGCAAACACCCCGTCGATATCATACTTCGTGCAGCAAACAGGAAGATGTTCGGTGCGCATAGCACATACCTGTCTCGATATAGCGAAGGATTTCCTTCGCTCCCGTGCGCACTAGACTTGGAACCTCAAATCGTAGATTTGACAGAGGATGATGAAGTACTCTTACTTGTTCTCAAGTTCACTCATCCAGAACGTCCTCCCGACACCTCCAATATTCCGGATGCAGTTATGATACGCTTTGCGGAAGCAGCAGAGAAATACCGTATATTCTCAGCGATGGAGACATGCAGACTCAGAATGCAGTAAGTCATGTATTCTGGACGATTTCCGTAGTGCTTATCAATCCGAGGGAAAGGTCCCTTACTTCGAGCTACCCTCTCGAAGTCCTAATGTACTCATGGAAGCACGGCTACGATTCCATGGCCGACCTTGCAGCTCCAAGAACGTTGGGAATGTGTCTTGAGGATGTGTATCAACACCTACGCCGATATGATCGTCTCGAGCTGTATTGCTACTGGGTTCGTAAATTTGTGTTAATGAATTGACATGTACTAACGCTCAGATGGAGACGCGATATCGAGATGCACGCTCTAAGATTATTCCCCGTGCCTTGCAATGTGTGCGCCCGGTACAAGGGTTCTTGCCTTGCACCAATTTGCACTGGTACAAATTTCACTGTGAAGTTCGCGACCAGTTAGGGCTGACTGCTCTTGAGGGAGGCTGGAAGGAAGCTGTGGCAAGTTGTCTCGGTTCTCTGCATGGGTGCTCACGGTGCCTTTCAGCTGCCGAACGATGGGAGAAGAGACTTGCAACTGAACTGTCCGATCGCGGCTTTCACTCGATCTTATTTACAGTGTATACTCGATAGAAAACATTGCGGACCGAAACACTTATATTTATGTTTCAAAGATCGAATTGTAACAATGTATAATCACTACACTATCGACGGTCAAATCCTGATCGAGACATCTACACTCGTGCCGTCACTTTCAACTCGACGTTGCCAATTGCAAATGCAGTTCCAGTCAAAGATGCCCTACTGAGGACTTCGGACATGTACTGTGTGGGTGTTTGGTCAGCCCTAAAGGTTACGGAGACTTGCCACTCGCGTAGAAACAATGCCAGGAAGCATAAAATTTCTGATTGGGCAAATTTCCGACCGATGCATGAGCGAGGTCCAAAGCCGAACATTGGAACATCATGCTCTGCAATAGCATACCATCTGGATGGTATGTAGTCTTCTGGGTCGGAGAAATCATATGGGTTATGCACTGTTCGTTCGAACATTTCAACCTTATGTGAGCAAGGGGAGACCAAAACATACGGATGGATATCTGGTCAAAAAACACCCGTGTGCCCCGCTTCAAAATAATATCCTTTTCTGTCGGATGCATAACATGAACGACTGCGTCTTCGGTCAGATCCCTGGCAAGGTTGATAGTTGCAGCTATGCATATATTAGACAATACGAAACCGGTGATTTTCTCACACTTACGGACAAGTCTGTGTGCTTCGTGAACACAGGCAAGTAGATGTTTAAAGTTTTTCACGTTGTCGAGGTCCTAGGAAAATGTGAGTTCCTGACTAAACCAAACAGAGTAAGCCTCACAGGATACGCGCCCGATAGTACTGTTTGTATTTCTTGGAGTGCTTTGTCTTGTTCTTCAGGGTGCACTGCGAGACACAGTAGCGTGGTTGTCAGGGCACTGGCAGTAGTTTCTGTTGCTCACTGGGGTCAGCGTGAAGTAAGGTTCCGAATGTGAAACTGACCGTTTCCCGCAAACAAAAGAGCGAGCATATTCGAGGTCTATGGAGTTCGGTCAAGTAGGATAAGGGGATGGAAGTGGTACCACGAACAACTTCGCTTGGTTCCATCGCATACTTTCCCTTTTCGACAGTAGATGCGACCAGACGAGTGAAGATGTCCTGTTCAAATTTGTCTTCTCCATTTGAATCCACCCTTTCTTCAGTATACAAGTTTTGTTTGCGCAGGACAAATCCATGCATCATGGAAACGACAGTACGCCAGGCATGATCGATTTCGCGTAGTCTGTGGGTGAGGTGTCAGCATAGGTCTACTAATAAATTTCCGAACATACCTTTGTAACGGAAGAACCCAAGCCCAGGAGGGTGTTATAACACGAGGAATAAAGGTGTGCGCCGCAATGAAAAGTGCATGCTCAAACAGAGACATTTCTGAGCCATCGACCTTCCGGTCCCATTCAGTAGGTACACCAAACGCACACCGAGCGATGACGGAGTAGGTGACCTGGGAGGTATTGGTGAGCAAAGTAAAGGGATGGACAAGGACATAGTGCAACCCACTTTCATAATAATTGCCTCAAAATCCTTGACAACTAGTCCCTCTGCGCCGTGAACCGCCCAGCCTTCCTTGATGACCATTGTTTCATAAATGGACCGTGTTTCTTCCATAACGCGTGCATATCTATACTGAACATGTCAGAGAGGATCGTCTGAAGTCAAAACAGAAACAACAATTTGGACGAAAAGGTCGGTGCGATCAGTCTTCGCTGCTCTTTCCACTTGTCTCCATGCACAGAGGTTACATTGGGACCAAAGACACTAAGTACACTGTGAGATAGAAGCTATTGATTAAGTACGTGGTTTCTTCTTACCCTTCTGTGGTGAGCTCCAGAGGTCGTATAAGATTCAATTTACTTTCATTCATCCATAGCTGCTTTGCAACAGCTGCTGTAGTAACTTGATAACAGGGCTCTCCGGCGAGGATTGGGATCATTGTAGTCACATCATGTGTATGGTTGAAATGAGCTTGTAATAGCAGTGGGTTGTCAGATATGGCTGTAGGTCATTGAGGAAAGTACTTACATCTTCGCCGCTGATGCCACGGCCACATGAATCCCATATTCCACCAACATGAAGGAATAGCATTGCCTGGTAGTGAGTATGGCCCAAGCAGAGGTCGATATCCAGGGAGGTCGAAATTCTGCAAAGATTATTTGGAGAGGCACGAGGACATACGCATGGAATGTGCGCACCTTCAATGCCACAAAGAATTTGAGACCACGATACAGGAGGAAAGTAAGAAAAGAGACGAAGATGAAGGAAATGACAATCGTAGCCATTGCTTGGGGACGAATAGAGGGTTAGAAGCGTGAGGTCTCCTGGTCGAGGTAGAGATGGTTCATGTATATATAGAGCCCGTTAGAGTAAAGGACATCCTTCTTTTTCTCATGGTCCCAGAATGCGGTGATGAAGTATGGACGCGCGCGTACGACGATCAATCAATGAGGAGATTCTGGGAGATTCAGAGAATGACTAATCCTCAAATTCACATAAGCTAACCCGAGTAAGCGGCGAACAACCCTCTTTGCCGATGTTGTTGTGGGTGACCCTTGTTCTGCAAACGGTCTGCTGCAGTCGTTCTAAGATGCTACATATTCGCTTCTGATCATGATGAATTCTTCTCGTATTCGAATTCGACTTGAACATCTCCGAAATCTGAAGTGGGCGTCTCCGGCAGTGCCTGGCTAGCATGTACTGAGCATATGTTGGTTTGCATCTTTTTCTTCATGATAGTCTGATACAACTACTAAGAATCTTGACGGATCCTAATTTATTTATTAGTGATTGAACTGCGCTTCCGATGGGACAAAGTCTAGCTTACCTCCAAGAACACATTCTTGTGACAGCTCTCTCAGAGTGTCCCCGTCATTTCTCATGGAATCAACGCCCCCTCTTGCCATTGACAGCCACATCAACGCATCTAGCGCTGAGCCGGCATGCACCAAAGAAGTATTGAGCTCGTCTTCTGGTGAGGCCGCAGGTAGTGCTCAGGTCGTTACGCTCTCGCGCGGGATGCTCATTTTGGCCGTGGTGTAAGTGACTGCCAGTGGTATATCCTCGTTGGTCCTGTGCTTACGCACACGCTGTTTTAGCGCATTTATGATCGCGTTCTCCCTGAGTGCTCTAGACCAAACCATATTGTCAACCGCTCTTCCAACGATAGCATCTCGATTTCAAGCCGTCTCAGAGATATCTTGGATCGCTAGCGCGTACTTCTTACCTCAGGTATATTCCAAATATTATGCCTGTCTTAAACTCTACCTGGTATCATGACCATCACCAGGCTGGTTTCATGCTTTTCTTTGGACGGATTTTGAGCATCGCCCCTCCAAAGCTCGTTTTCCTAGGGGCTATCACTATTTTTGAACTTGGAAGTCTGATCTGTGCTGTGGCACCGTCAGTTGAGGTCCTTATTCTTGGTCGTGCAATTGCTGGTCTAGGCGGATCAGGACTGTGGGCATCTGTCATGACCATAGCGGCCAAGGTATGAAGCATATTTTGGAAACTCCACGCTACCTATCACATTACCAGATCACAACAATTGTTCAACGACCACTCATTATGGGGGCATTTGGGGCAGTCTTCGCGGTGGCCTCTATCGTTGGGCCCCTCTTAGGCGGAGCGCTCACAGGTTTGTCCAAGTTTTATCCTAGAAAACCCTTGGTAATGCTGATTCTCGTAACGGCTAGAACATGTTTCATGGAGGTAAGCATCTTTATGTAGAGTTCTTTTTTCCGCCTCATATCTGCCATGCTAGGTGGTGCTTTTGTATGTGATTCGTCATATTTTTCCTTCTTCCGGGAATTAAGCACCTATTTTTGCTTTGCAGATATAAACCTCCCTGTATGTGGTCCCAGATACTAACCGATGTTGCCTTACTATTCATTCTCTCAGTTGGGTGCGGTGTCGATGGTAGCGATCACTCTGATTCTTCCAAATTTTCCAGCGCCAGAGAAAACAACATCTCGTTTGCGGACCTGGGTTTCTCTGGACTTGCCAGGAATATTCCTAAGTGTAGGCTTTGTTACGCTGCTATTGCTTGCTATCCAATGGGGCGGCAATGTCAGATCGTG
This sequence comes from Chondrostereum purpureum, assembly GCA_004354395.1. Taxonomy (NCBI): domain Eukaryota; kingdom Fungi; phylum Basidiomycota; class Agaricomycetes; order Agaricales; family Cyphellaceae; genus Chondrostereum; species Chondrostereum purpureum. The sequence continues at coordinate 37,441 of LBLO01000039.1, read as the reverse complement.
GGATGACCCTGTTATTATCTCTCTTCTTGTATTGGTATGGAGACTGCCGATTCCCAATTGCTTGACTCGTCTCACAAAAAAGTTACAGTTCGGTCTGCTGCTGCTGCTTTTCATTCTTTGGGAACACAAGCAAGGTGAAACCGGGACTCTCCCATTGGGAATGCTCCGTCGTAGAAGTCTTGTGGGGGCCTGTGTCGTCGGAGTAAGACAATCCAAAAACTGTGAAACTTGCTTCTGATCTCCTACCAGTTTTTCGCAAACATATGTTTCGGTGTAGCCAGCGTAAGTCACAACCCTCGTATGTCCTGCAAATCTCACTCCCCGTTCATAGTATTATTTGGTATGTACTCAAGTCCTTCCCGTCGTATTTCTAGTTCTCAAGTTCCAAAGCCATTCCTTTACCAACTTCGAGGACATTCACCCACGCGTAGCGGTGTGGATATCCTTCCCTTCATGGTGTAGGTCTTTTTCTATTAATTTCCGCCATTTATTAATGTTCTCGTACGCGTTAGGTCTGGTATTATCTGTAAGTAACCCTGTCGCTGACTCCCAAATCTTAGCCAAGCGATCAACTCTTTCCTCTAGCTGCACTTTCTTCTGGTGCTATTATCACCGTATGGCCCTGACTTTTGACACCAATTATCTACTACCACTTACTGCATCTCAGCGTTCGGGTCATATTTGGCCATTCTTAGTCGGCGGACCTCCTCTCGCGAGCGTTTCATTCGGTCTTCTCTACACTATTACGCTTGAATCAAGTAACGCACAAATTATTGGATACCAGATATTGCTCGGTGCTGGTCTCGGCGTGACACTTCAGAATGTTGTACGTCCATCTCCAATCGAGGCTCGAGAAGATTAATGATCAATACCGTGGGTGATACTATAAAGATTATTGTCGCCCAAGCAGAGGTTGCAAACGAAGAAGCTTTGGTCTCCCGTGCCACTTCCCTCGTCACCTTCTCACAAATCCTTGGTGCATCTGTGGGACTGGCGTAAGTTTACCAAATGAAACATCTCTCCGCTCAATTTAACATTCCCTCTACAGCACGGCAGGTGCTGTATTCTCCGGACAGTTACGATTTCGTCTGGAGCACTTATCAGCAAGCATTGGGGACTCACTCCTTCAGCAAGCAATCTCCAGTGTCGTCGATGTTTTCTCCCTCTCTGAAGAAGTGCAGGATCTTGCCCTAGCGGCGTACGGGGAGGCTGTATGTTGTGTGTTTATCATCGGGGTTCCGGCCACTGCCCTCTGTTCTCTGGGTGCACTCTTAATCAGCCGACGGAAGCTCAGTGTTATGTCATAAGTAGATGGTTAAATTCCTGTTCCTTGTCCGAAGTGAGATGATACCAGCTGTGTGATATTATTGTTGTATGTGTGGGCTTTTCTCTTCAAGGATTTTTTGTGTTCAATCATATAAGTTCATCAGATTCGGGGCCTTCCTCAGCTTCAGATGTTCCGGTGATCCTTGGGCGGTTGACAGTGCATTCTTGGTAGAAGTTTAGTTCGGCAACAAAGACACCGGCAACATGGGCATATAAAGCTCTAACTGGCTAGATATGCAAAGACACATTTACAATAATGTTCCAACAGCTACCTTTTCAACAAGTCATATCGTGTTTCGCTCTATGGCTATTTGCTTTGGCTCTATTCTGTCGACGTGATGTCTCACGCCCGCGGCAGAACGAACCACCAATTGTGCATAATAAGTTGTGGCTATTTGGCACCACTTATCATTTCATGTTTTATCGGGCCAAATTTCTACAATCCTGCAGGTATGTCGACTGTTCCTTGCAGTACTTCAGCGTAGGATCGATTGAGAGCATGTTTAGGTTGCAATACGGTCAGGTATTCAAGTTCAGGCTCGGTTTAAAAACCATGGTTGTCGTAGGTTCCAGAGCCAATATCAGGACGTTTTATTTGGACAAGACAAAAGTCCTCGACCATAAGATAGGCCACTTCAAAGTCCTTCGAGCACTTGGATGCACGTCTCACCGAGCTGTCCTATCAGCGGCTGTACATGACCAATTTATGCCAGCTTTCGGTAGCTCCTTGTCTAAACAGGCAGTAAGTAGAGAGTTGACGGCGGCGATCGTTGCAAGTGCTCGCCTTCAGCTCGAGGGGCTGCGAGCGCACGAGAACGAGGAAATTCCTCTTTCTAGCATTGCTAAAAGACCTCTCTACGATACACTCACTAGCGTCATCTTTGGGTATAACTTCCCCACCAATACCTTCGAAGATTTCACCACCCTCGACGAAGGCATAAACCTGCTCATGTCCGGAATACCACAGTTATTCCTGCCATCATTAGTACGCGCACGCACACGTCTCCTCAATATCTTTGAGGATTACATTCGCAATAGCCAAGTCGGCCCTGAAGCTCCGAATTCTATCATCTCAGGAGCTCTCAACGTGGTTCACCAATCCTCACTGCCCATTTATGACCAGGCCGTCTGCATGTTATGCATATTTTGGGCATTGCATACAAATTTGCAGAGAGCCATGTTTTGGCTACTTTCCTATATCATTAGCGACAGGGAAGCGATGACACGTCTTGCAGATGAGGTCGAGAACATTCTGTCATCTAAATACCACAGTGACTTCGTCTCGTCTGTTGAAGTCAACCCCAGCCTCGTTTTCACCGATTTTCCACTGGTTGAATCTGCTGTCACGGAGTCGTTACGCTTATGCACGCTTCCTGGATCGGTGAGGTGTGCTGAAGCTGATATCGAGTTCCTTTTGGAGAACGGCAAAACATTTTGGGTGCAGAAAGGAGAACTTATCATGGCAGACATTCACGCTGCGCAGATGGAAGAGGCCACATACCATGAGGCATCCCACTTTCGAGTGGATCGTTTCTTGGCATCTACAGAGAAGCCACGGCCTGAACATATCAAGCAGCTCTTCGGATGGGGAGGAGGGATACATGTGGCAAGTTCTGTTCATGGTTCTTTCTCTCATGCGTACTGATTAAAATATAACTCAGTGCAAGGGAAGATACTTTGCCCATCACACTATGAAGATCTGGGCAATCACCTTCTTACAGTTGTATGGCGGTAGTGAGGCTGTTTCGTCTAGTGGCTCTGCAAGTTTTGTCCCAGAAATGCAAGGTCAAAGCAGCAACGCGGTTGGTGATGTTGCGGAGGATATGCTAATTCGACTGAGGTCGGCGGTTGGCAATGGAAACGCTCTGTAACTGGATCTGTCCTTTCGAACTTGGGGAAGATAAATTACGAAGTTAGCCTAACTAGATATTTCAAGGCTTGCAGCAGCTGCAGTAGAAACTAAGTATGTAGCGAAAATTATGGAGAAAAGAATCGCCCGGAGTTCCCGGATTTAAACCTTGGGGTCCTAAATGAATAGTTGTACCGTGCAACTTCCCTATTTATTTAAACTAAATTCTGGTTTCAGGACAACTCAGAGGCAACTTATTGGGTTGAAGTCGGCAGACCCTCGAAAAGACATAGTAACTTCCGCTGTAGCACCCACAGAGAAGTATGGCAAATACTGTAATATCTATCTATATCTATAATAATAAATGAGAGCTCCCCCGGGTTTTGTCTTATGACAAGACAAGATGCCCCGTATGGAAGGAGACGAACTCGCTTATCAACACACAAGTGGCGCTCATATTTCTCAATGAATATAAGCTCGATATGTACCCACTGTACTTGTTCCAATATGTCAAAGTAACTTATAATGAGCACATGAAGTTCATACTGTAGTTTGTTATAATAATTCAGAAGGTTGGTAGTGGATATGGGCAAGTTGTCATCATGTAATACTACATCGTATCTACGAGGCTTCTGGACTGTGGTTTCGCTGTACAGGAGAAGGCTAATGAGGCATGTATGTACTATGTAGTGACTACTTACTATGGGTTCAGTATCCGTGGGATAAAACTGGTGCTGTTGTAGTACTTGTGGAGCAAGGAAGCCACTGACAGACAGGGTGTACAAAATTCATTTGACTTGCCATACCATGCAAATAAGACTACTGGATATCTTCTCATTGATTGCTACTTATGCCTGTATGGTGTATATGACTTTCATGAACACAAAATCACGTCGAGGAAGCCCGGAGCCGGCCGACCGAAGGTCGGCGGCGGAGGCGCGCGAGACCAGTTGTCTTGCTTGAAGTTATCTCAAACACAGAATACATCTGCTTCCAGTTTGTTGCCTCCAGCTTCTCATATCATACGCCCGTGCATCGCACGGGCTAACTGCTAGTAGACAAGTATGTATGGATATATGAGGCAACTTGAATCTAAGTTTCTCAGGCTTCTAAAGGTGAATGCGAGAGCGGCAACACCCCAAAAGTTGAGTTCATCAGATTTGCGTGCAACGACCTAGAAAACAATGTTGGTAGCTATACTCGAAGCAACACTTGAGGTCAGTACACGTATGTGGGTGAATATCTCGTCACCCACAATCCTCTGATACATCAGAATCATTGTGGTCTCCAATCTCAGCATGCATCAACGAGTATTCGATAAAGATTGATTACATAGAGGACAGACAGGCGGCCATAGGATATTGTTACAGTAAATTGCTCTTGGGATACAGTTCGACTTGTAATGATGCAAATAAACAAAACCAGGAAAACATAGAAAGATGATGAGAATAACTGATGACATTTAAAAGTCTTCGTCGAGGACACTGAAATCAAGCGTCAATCGCAGAGTCCGGGGATGAGGAAAGACATCAATGAACATACAATGTCTTCGAATTACTCTGAGAGTTGTTGTTGTTGTCTGTCGCGCCCGTGCTAACATTCGCTTTGGAGTAGTCGGAAACACGTTTCTCGAAGAAGTTGGTCTTTCCTTGGAGGGAGATCATGTCCATAAAGTCGAAGGGGTTGGTGACGTTGTACACCTTATCGTTCCCGAGAGAGACAAGGAGACGGTCCGCGACGAATTCGATATATTGGCACATGAGCTTCGCATTCATCCCAATCATTGCAACAGGGAGAGCATCTGGGAGGCACGGGGAGTAAGTAACGGAAATGTAAGTGTAAAGATAAAGACGTACCAGTGAGGAACTCTTGCTCAATGCCGACAGCCTCTGTGATGATGCGCTTGACAACTTCGGGGTGAGGACGACGCCTGAGATGACTGAATAGAAGGCAAGCGAAATCGGTGTGCATTCCCTCATCCCGGCTAATAAGCTCGTTTGAGAAGGTCAAGCCAGGCATGAGACCCCGCTTCTTCATCCAGAAAATAGAAGCAAACGACCCCGAGAAAAAGATACCCTCCACGGCGGCGAAAGCAATGAGTCTCTCAGCGAAACTGGAGCGGTGGTCAGAGATCCACTTCAAAGCCCACTCAGCTTTGCGCTTGACGCAAGGGATGGTCTCGATGGCATCAAAAAGATACTCGCGCTGAGCGGTATCCTTGATGTAAGTGTCGATGAGGAGGGAATAAGTCTCGGAGTGAATGTTCTCCATCATGATTTGGAACCCATAGAAGCAACGTGCCTCCGCGATTTGCACCTCGCCGCTGAAACGTTCAAGTAGGTTCTCATTGACGATGCCATCAGATGCAGCGAAGAAGGCGAGGACGTGGGAGATAAAATGGCGTTCATTGTCGTTCATTCGGTTGTTCCAGTCGTGAAGGTCCTTGGAGAGATCCATCTCCTCAGCAGTCCAAAAAGATGCTTCATGCTTCTTGTACATTTGCCAAATCTGCAAATGTGTTAGGAATAATAATACCCAAAGTTTCGATAGGTAGATCATACCTCGTGATATTGGATTGGGAAAAGGACGAAACGTCTTCGGCTTTCCTTGAGCAGAGGTTCCTCGCCTGTTGAAAACAGTCAATGTACTGAAGTTTAAAGAAGGGGAGATAGAACGCACTCTCGGGCAAGTCAACGTCACCAACATACTGATTTCTCCATTCCTCGACGTCGGCTTCGGTGTCGGGGGAGACTGAACGACGTTTGTCGTCGATGATAGGCTCCTTGTCCAATGTACACTTTTCAAGGGCAGCTGCAGCCTGGAGAACAAAAAGTCAGTGTATACCTCAGCAGTGGGGCCCAATGGGTGCATTACGGACCTTCTTGCTGGGCGTGATAGGTACGGCAGGGAGGGTTGTAATAGTGGTAGCCATTTGAGAGTACGATAACTCGAAATAGTCAATGGGTGGCCTGAAGAGTGGGCGGGATGGTGGTTGGGGTGAAGCAGGCGCTCCGCCATAAGAGCTTGTATTTAAACCAAACCATCGTGTGGGCGTGTTTGGCGAAATCAAACAACCAACAGACGCGTCGTGATCGCGTTGTTTTCTTTTGTTGTTGTGTTATTGGGCCAAATATGAGTCTTTGTCAGCCTATTATCTGATAAGATTCGGGGCCGAGACTCCGTCAAACCGATCGAGGCCTGAGAAAGTTGCCCCATATCGTGAATGGTATGTTTCAAAGATTATTTATTATTCATCTTTGTCACTCTCTTGTCAAAAGGTCTTTGCTAAGGCCCAGAGGACCACAAGGATGTCTATAGCCCAGAACCGTGCGGCAAGTGCTATTCCTGCTCTTTACTATCGACATACGCAGGACTGTTAATAAATTTCAATGCAGCCTGCGGCGGACTCGACTGACGAAAGCAAGGTTACAAGGTCAATGCAGGTCATGACCATCTCCCCAAACTCTACAAGATTTGTAGGAGAAATAGACCTTCCGGAAGGTATTGTCTAAGTTCATCTGCGGTTTGTTTTTCGGACTAAATTGTTGGCTCCCCAAGACCAGGAGCCATTGTTGAAGGAGTCTCGGCGCAGATTTGTGCTGTTCCCAATCCAGTACCCAGAGGTTGGTCCATTCATGGCGGTCTCTTTGTTCAATGCCGTGATATTTTCTTCCATGTTTCGTGGCTTTCGAGAGCGATTCTACGAGTGCTCCTGTGCGGCCTCTTTGCTTGTAATTTGCCCTGCTGATGTAGCCCATTTTCGAAGAGGGTTCTCAGATCTTGCCAGGCTTGGTTACTTGTGTCTATCTTCTACTCTGGAAGGTTACGAAGCGTTTCTCAATCGTTCCACCTTTCTCGGTCAAACGCTCTCTCTATGTCCAAGCATCTAACACTGGTCTACCCAGATCTGGAGAATGTACAAGAAAGCCGAAGCGTCATTCTGGACGGCTGAGGAGATGGACCTTCAACAAGATCTCTGGGACTGGCGTAATAAAGTCAACGACAACGAAAGACACTTTATCTCCCATATTCTAGCTTTCTTCGCTGCCTCGGATGGAATTGTCAATGAAAACTTGGTCGAGAGGTTCTCCAACGAGGTCCAAGCCGCTGAAGCGCGATGCTTTTACGGATTCCAAATCATGATGGAGAACATCCACTCCGAGACATACTCCCTCCTAATTGACACCTATGTACAAGACCCGGCCCAGAGGGCGCACCTATTTGACGCCATCCAGACGATCCCTTGTGTGAAGAAGAAAGCGGAATGGGCGTTGAAGTGGATTGAAGACAACAAATCAACGTTCGCAGAGCGGCTAGTTGCATTCGCCGCTGTCGAAGGGATCTTCTTCTCTGGGTCGTTTGCCTCAATATTTTGGATCAAGAAACGAGGCCTTATGCCTGGGCTGACATTCTCGAATGAGCTTATAAGTCGAGATGAGGGGATGCACACGGATTTTGCGTGCCTTTTGGTCAAACATCTGAAGAGGCGCCCACATCCGGATGTCATCCAGCGTATCATCTCGGAGGCAGTGGTCATCGAGCAGGAGTTCCTCAGCGGTGCGCGCTTTCTCTTCGGTGTTGTTCGTTCGCTCTAAATTCGAACGTATTGTTTCTTAGATGCACTCCCCGTCGACCTTATCGGAATCAACGCTGNCCTCATGAGACAATACATCGAATTTGTGGCCGACCGTTTACTAATATCCCTCGGAAATCAGAAACACTATCACTCAACAAACCCATTCGATTTCATGGACATGATTTCTCTCCAGGGGAAGACCAATTTCTTTGAGAAACGTGTGTCGGAATATTCCAAAGTCAATATCAATCACTCTGGCGATTCCACTCCGCAACGGCAGGACAGAATTTTGTGAGTGGTTTTGTTTCGATGTCCTTTGCGGTCTGAGTGTTCTGATACTTCTTGTAGTTCTGTCGATGAAGATTTCTAGGCTCTTGCTTCCTGTTTCCCCCGCGCCTCTTCTCGTGAGTTTGCAGTGTATCTTTAGGTCTCTTATAATACTCCGAATGCTCCTAATACTCCAGTACGATCGTTTACTTATTGGTTTTTATTTAACCCCACTCTCAGTAGATTTATTTGTTGTACCATAATAATGTGATTCTCAGTGTAATAACCCTTTTCACTAAAATATTGCTATGAAGCAAAACAAGAAAATCGATAGGTGCTAATTGCTACAAAGGGTTGTTTATCTGCTACCGTACATGGTCGTTCTACTTCTTCGATATATGAACGACTACCAAGGGGCACGTAAGTGGACTGAGAAATGGATAGAACGGAAGAGGAATACTCACCATCTTCGTCTTCAAGAACATGATCCAATCCGACCTTCTGCCCTCTGGAATGTTTTGCACTCGCTCCCCATACTACAGCACTAGAGTATAACCATTAAGACTAGACAGAACAGGAAAAAGAGAACGAAAACGCACTATTTCATCTGTTTGGCAATCTCTTTATGAATAGAATTACAGAAATCTTCGATAGTACACTTCCCTCTCCTCAGAACCACGGGAGAGGAGTAATCTGGGGCTAAACCGCGAGGCTTAGTGTAGACACGGACGAGGTCGAGGGTGCTCCACATTTTCTCGATGAGCTCATCGACATTGAGCCATTCTTTCGAGGAGACGGGGACAGACATGGGGATTTTGTAGAGAAGATCTAGTTCTTCAATTGATATGGCGTCGATTTTGTTTAAAACCTGGTTGTTAATGCCCTTTCTATCAGCTCTGGAGAAGAAAGAGGGAAGGAAGCAAAGAGACACACGTATAGAGCAGGGATATACACCCGATTCCCTTCAATAACATCCACCAAATCATCCGCCGTCGCACCTGGCTGTCTTATAGCAATATCACAGTTGTTGATACGATATTCACTCAAGATAGCCTTGATCTCGTCGTGGTCGATGTTCGTTAACGGTACGGTGTTCGTTATAGCGATACCACCTTTTTCCTTCCGGCGGACGAGGATGGCCGGTGGTTTTTTGTTTAGACGGATGCCAAAGCCTTCGAGTTCACCTTCGATGATCTTCTTGTCACCTAGAGGTTTCAGGACGTCGAGAACAATGAAGATGAGATTGCATGTACGGGCGACTGGAAGTAGTGATGAGTTGGACGGGAAAGGGGATTAGGAAGAGGAGGGCTATACCAGCAATGACTGGAGAAGACAACATGATCAGATATAGAACAACCCAGCACTGTGCAGACATACCTTGTCGACCTCTACCACGACCGTCGTTGGCACCCTCAATGATTCCGGCTAAGTTCGAGAGTTAGCGGGTGGTACGCCACGCCTGGTCTAAGTACTCACGTAGATCGAGGATTTGGATGGGTGCTCCGTGTACTTTTACTGTTCCGGGGACAGTAGTAAGAGTTGTAAAGTCAATCGCAGATACTTCGGAGTGTGTTCCCGTTAGTTTTGACATTAACGTCGACTATAACGTAGGATGTATGTATTAGTACTGCTCGAGGTAAGGATCCTTCGACGTACCTTGCCCACAGACGGAAAACCGACAAATCCAACAGACGCAATACCCGTTCTATGGGAATAACCCGATTAACGGAAGAAAAGTTGAATGGTAAGGAGATGTTAAGACCTAGCTACATCGAAGCCTACCCCTGCCCCTCCACCTCCTCCGCCAGAAGGAGCAGATATGAGTTCTCTTCTTAACTTTGCGAGCTTCGCCTTGAGCTGGCCAAGATGGTAGCTCGTGGCCTTANTTTTTTGGGCTGAGGTTGGTAGGTGAGATGCGGGGATCTGGAAGTGAGGCGGATAAACCCACTTTTGGCCTGTATAGAGGGAGGTAGTGAGCCAGAAGAAGATCGGGAATTGAATGGAAAGTATTAACCATCTCATCTTCGATTTCCTGTGCATTGTAAGTGCACAATGAAGTGTGTAGAAAACAATAGAGCGCGTACTTTTATTTTCTGGATCGTAGTCATTGTGGGATGGAAAGTCGGAGTTTGAAAGCGGGTACGGACAAGAACACGGCGCTAGCAACTCGAATTGGAGCGGCCAATCGACTGTGTGACCCTGGCGCTCTTCCGCTCTCGTCTACTTGTTCGCTAGCTTTTCCTTCTGGCATACACTCACTCCCACACTCCCACACTCTTTCTTTCCACCCACCACCACTCCCTGCCTTCACAACGAACTTTAGCTTCGCATGCGACTGGCTCGCCCTTTCATCCAGCCAGAACACTACCAAGCTCGTTGAAGTCCCCACCCACAATAACTACATACTATGTGCTGCTCAGGTCCAAAGTGGAAACGTGAAATCGTCCCAGATCACAAGGTATGTATCTATTATTTACTATCTCCAGTCTACTAACCATTATCCGCAGTTCGACTTTGTGGACACTCGCGAATTCACAGACAATGGCTGCATGATGCGCACAAAGTATCTCCTTCTCTACGTGAACGTCCTCATCGCTTTTCTCGTCTACGTTTCCGACATTTTCACCGGTATCACCATGTTGACCACCAGCGCATGGTCTAACCAGATTGCCAACCAGTGCGTTGACAATGAAATCGACGGTTGTATCGCTATCCCTTTCAACACCGGCAAATGGCTCTTCGTCGGCTGCATCATCTTCTCCTTCCTCCTCCTCGCATATGAATCCCGCAAAGCAAAGAAAATCATCGCAAGCCGAGATATCTCTTATGCCTTCACAAACGTTATGGCCAATAACTACTACTCGTTGCGCTCCTACGACCATTTCTGTTTCTTCGATCACATCTCCAACTCTACAAAGACCTCTGATGATTTTGCCTTCTTTGTCTTCTTCGTCTTCAAGAGTATGTTCTCTCCGTATTCCCCGAGTGGCCCGTATCTAAGTGGCTATTCCCATCAGGTTGGAAACGAGTACTCCTTGCCGATGGACCCCGTCAAACTATCAATGCCCTTACCCTCTATGCCATCTTCTTGTCCCGACAGAATGAGCCCGGTGACTGGTACGATGTCTCCAAATACTTTGCGGGCAACAGTCTTTCCACCACTGCCATCACAATCACAACCCTTTTCACTGTGATTGTTTTCGCTTCTTCTCTTCTCATGCTTATCATTGCTGGTGTCTGCTACATTCCTCTCCTCTGTCACATTCGAGGAAACCTGAAGGTATGGTTGATTCATCATCATTTGCCATTCTCAGAACGTATTGATGAACTTCATGATCTTAGGAATATTGCTGTCACAAAGTCGACAAGGTACGAATCTAGCTAGTCTTGCATCAGCGCCAAATTTCTCATCTTCGTTCCTGAACAGCGTATCGGTACTGTCATCAAGCGTCGTCAGAAGCAGCGCTTAGCCGAGGCCTCCAAACTTGCTCAGAAGGAGGCCATGGGTGATTACTCTCACTTGAAAAACAAAAAGGGAGAGTTCATCGCTAAACCCCTTCCCCAACCCACACTGCCCAACCTGTCTGTTGATGATGATGATGATATTGGTTCTATCAAACGTGGCGCACCTAGCACGTTCACCGGTGGAACTGGTCAAGATCAATATTACTACAATCAGGACTACGCCCCTCCCATGCCCGCCTACAATCCCAACTCAACTCATCAACCGGGAGGGGCCTATCACCAGTACAATTCCAGTCAGTATACTGTCGGCGGTGGAGGATACGACGAGTCATTATACAACTACCCGCCACCTAATGGGAGAGGAGACATGTATGACGACAACGACAACGAGAGTACGGCCCATCTCGCACTTGGTGCGGCCCCTTTCGCTCACGGTGGACAAGCAGGATATGATTCTAGGCCTGGAAGTACAGCACCCTACCCAGACAGACCAGGGACGACAGCGCCTTATGGTGAACGCCCGGGAACGACAGCACCATCAATGCACAATCCACACCAAGCGCAATACGACCCGCACGACGTGTATCAAGGCCAGACCCGCGCCGCCTCTCCTTCGCCAACGTACGGAACACGTGACCCGTATGCGCGTACGGGGACTGCGGATCCCTACGCACGAACAGGTACAGCAGATCCATACGCCAGAACAGGTACTGCAGACCCATACGCCAGAACGGGCACAGCAGATCCTTATGCAAGAACGGGCACGGCAGATCCCTATGCAAGAACAGGGACTGCAGACCCGTATACACGGACGGGTACAGCTGATCCATACGCACGAGCAGCAGCTGCAGACCCATACCTACGTTCAGCGTCCACGAATCCATACGGGCGGTCGCAATCGCCTGGCCCACCAGCACCTGCATACCAGCAGTCCCAGCCACAGTCCCAGCAGCAGACCTTGGGCGCTTATGAACAGCAGGACTATCCCAGTCCGAACTCTGCTGGACCTGACCCTGGGCTCGCTTACATGCAGCCATCGCCATCCGTACATTCGCAACAATTCAACGGTGCGAATGGTGGGTCGCGGTTCCAACAACAACAACAGCAACAAGGTGGAGGATATGCAATGTAGCACTAGATCAGTAGACAGTTCTTTCCGTTCGTGTTCATCAATTTTTTGGGAGCATCGTCGTTTTAACGTTGGTGGGTTTTCATTTTTATTTCCCCTTCGTTTGTGCCATAGTACTACCATCATTGCCTTTCTCTCATCGCATCCACCTANTTTTTTCTCTCGTCTAGCATCATTTGTGTTGTCGTATACAGTACCCTATGGTCTANGGGGGGGGATCAGAGCCATCCCTCTTGTCGACTTCATTTATATTCTATCGTTATGGACTTTGCTCGCATATTCGATCCTACTAAGAATTCTCCTAAGAAGGGGTAAAAAGATTGGTGAAATATGTATGTATATATAATATAATCACATCCAGTACAGTAGTTGAGGAGCAACAGAAGATAGAAGATAACGTAAGTCTTATGCTATCTCTGACACCAACCGGCAAGAATAAGGCAAGTAAGGAAATATGTCTGCGGCAGTTAAGTGATTGGGATTTCTAGCATGTTCACGAGCCTGCTGAAGAGCATGAGCGAATTTAGATGCATCGTTTGGCCAATTCTCAATGACAAGACGTCCAGGGAAGATACGGCAGATTTGCTCACGAAGAACATGAATCGATCCAACGTGGATGACATATGTGAACCAGTCCTCATCTGACATCTCCCGAAATTGGCTCCACGAGCGACAGTCTATCCAACCGAAATCAATGAGAAGGGCGCGTGTAGGTTTATTACGAGGTGCGAATAAGACATTATTTCGGTGGAAATCTGCTTGAACTACACCGAGCATCCCAATTGTATCCATTGAGTCCACAAGAGACTTCAGCAGTTGGGGACGGACTGCGCTAGGGTTGACTTTGGCAGCGGTCACAGCGTCGGGGATGTATTCCAGAAAGAGGGCGGGGACACAGATGGGACGACCTGGTAGCATAACGGAACATGACCCATAACACCCAAGAATAGTTGTCCCCTGCATAGATTGTAGAGCATTGTAAGACGCCATTTCACAGGAGAACGTGCGCATGCTGTATGAATAGAACCATTCTTCCCATCCAACTCTATCATCAGATGAGGATGGTTCAGTGTGATCAAAGGTTGTCATTGGAAGGTGCTTTTTAGACGGAGGGCGGCGCCGAGCAGCTTCAGCTTCAGCCTTAGGACACCATGGCACTTTAACATTTGCACGGATGGAAGGCATCATAGCTGGGTCATAGACTTTAATGACGACAAAAGAGGATGTGGGAACATGAGGGGCGCCATCCATAGAATGGCTGGGAGTTTGAACAACAAACTAGAAATTTTGTCAACGTGTTATTAGTAGACTTTTCGTCATAATCGCATTTCCATGTTTTGGGATAGTTTTGACCATTTTTATGGATGGTAATTGCCGACTCAAGGTCCATAATTCATACAAACTCAGGAAAGTGATAGAGTTCTATGACAGTACTTCGTACTGCTAATGTCTATGGTAAACACACGCGATGTTGCTATCTAGCACTCTGGACGCAAGCCTGAAAGACGCAACATCGGAGAATGAAGCCAACCAGTTCTTCTGAAATGTTGCATGTATACAGTCTCCTGTATATGCCGGGTGGTATTAATTGTTATGGTATAGTCCTGAATATGATAAATATACATATGAATACCCTCCTTCCTGCCCATTCAGCTCATCTTCTCCCAAACGACAATAATGATCAGCATGATGAGAACGCCAATGATGGCACCAGTCACAAATCGTTGCTGGTACATCCTGCAAAGTACTTTTCAGCACTCGTAAAGCGGGAAATGGTAGTATAACGAACCTTCGAATCATGCCCTTCAAAGTATTAGAAGCGCGATCAATAGAATCACTTGCGTTCCGTAACACATCGCTAGAGTGCACGATCCGTTCTCTCTGCATTCGTAGGTCCTCCAGAATTCCAGTTGCTTGTTCCTCCGTCTCGAGTGCAATGCGGTGACTGTCCTGCAGCCGCTTCGTACCGTCCTCAAGAATTGCGGTACCTGAAAGCAGCCGTGTGCGGTCACTGCTCTCACCATAAGGATCATCCGAGGCTGACGAAGGGTAGTTTCCATTAGACGAAAGCAGGGATGAACGGGTGTGCTGGGCATGGAGGTCTTTCAACAATTTCTTGTATTTTGAAAGGTCCGCTTTGGCTGTTCTCAGTCGCGTTTGGTAAGAGGGGCGGAGAGACGTTGGTATCCCTTGTATTTCGATTTCCATTTGGGAAACCTAGCCCATGGATTAGTGACTATGCCCACTCGCTCAAAATAGATTTGCATTACCATTTCGTCCGCCTCGTCCAAGTCCATCTCCACTCTTCTCAGAATGGCTCCCTTTTCTTCTGCAAAGTTACAATTATGAATATTCAAATTGACTGCGCATGAGTATTGGCATACCACTGGAATGAGACTCGTCCTTAGCATCCCCTTCCAACTTCTGCTTTATTGTATCAATAAATTGCTGAAAGTCCTGCTCGTAAGAGTCGAAAAGTGCCGTGGGTGAGGTATCCATGATGGTGGTGGGAGGTAGGAAGCAGAGATGGTGGAAGCCTGCGGACAAGAAGTAGCAATCAATTATCGTGACGCCGAGTTGCTGACGCCACGGCTACCAAGCCAAGCCTTCCCTTTTCCTGCCATGTCGTATGTCCCAACTCTGCAAATTATTCCTGGATTCTCCTTCTAACAGTTGCATTTCTTGATCATGTATTTTAAGGGTCTCTCTATACCTGGATCCCCAAATAAGGGATTGGGTGTTATTCCCAATTACCATTGTCATGGTACGTGTCACTACTTCACGCGTCGTGAATGAACAGGGTACCAACCAATCCTCGAATTTTATTAGATCTTGGTCGGGATCCTTAGACATTATGTAGTATTGTTGCTCCAAAGTCCACCTAAAAAGCTCCCACGTCCAGCTTTGCGTGAACAGTACGCACGCGCTTATCCTCATATTTTCTTCCTTTTTCTTACTTTTCCTCCAGGCGAGCACTGGCTCGCTCCCAAATTCTCCGCGCAACAGCAGCAAACTCAAACCTCCCACCGACATTCTACAAATCCATTTCAACGCATTTGTCTGGCGCATTTGAATCGGGAGAATACCTCAAAGGCGGAGCACAGGACAAGGACGCGGCTGCAGCAGCAGCTAACCCCCTGGACCCAGCGAACATGGATNGGATGATGGCCGGAATGAAGACCCAGATGGTGATGATGGTCCCCCAAATGGTTATCATGGGATGGATTAATTTCTTCTTCCAAGGATTCGTCTTGAGTGTGTTCCCATTATACTCCTTAGTCTCCAAAGTACTGACCTCTCTGTTATAGTTAAGCTTCCCTTCCCTCTCACTCTCGGCTTCAAATCCATGCTACAGCGCGGCATTGAGACTCAGGATATGGACGTCCGATGGGTGTCATCCCTCTCTTGGTACTTCCTTAATTTCTTCGGTCTCAACGGATTGTACCGTCTGATTCTTGGAGGAGATAATGGTATGTCCCTGTACCTTGTTTCTCATCTCTATTTACCCAATGCGCTGTCTAGCCGCCGCGGATACACAGATGATGGCCTCTCCATTCGCCGCAGCTGCAGGCGCAGGAGGTGCTCCAGGACAGCCCCCTCAAGATTACAGCAAGATTTTCAAAGCTGAGAAAGATAATCTCTCATTTTCAGAAGGCATGTATAAGTGGCTTGGTGATGATGTAGAAGAACGCGTCCTGCAAAGATACGGCAAGCTTCCGCCACAATAGTTAGCTCTTGTATGTATAGGAGGAATTTTAAATCGCGTCTATTTAATAGCTACAATCCATGAAACAGGGAGACAGATCTAGCAATGAATTGATTGTTATGCTTGGCGAAGACAAGCTAGATGTGGGTTTTCTATACAGTCTGGTGAGGGACAGAGGAAGGATGCGATAGAGAGGGAAAGGTGCGATGTCGATGATAGGAGAAGAAGCATAATAAGTAACACGAAACGAGAAGTAACAACACAAGAAACAGTATAACAACGCTACAATCTTCTCTCTTTCCTCCTTCCTTTGATAGGTAGACAAAATACAACAATTAACTTCGAAAAAGGGAAGGAAAGCTGTAAGTAATTAAGGAGTAGCGCGAATATCGTACGGTGCATCTCACATGAGGTTTGATGGGTATTTTCCGTCCCGAACAATCGGTTTATGCAGGCTACCTTTCTACAGCTAACAGCTTTATACAAGCCCGTCGTACAACGATAATGCCTAGGAAAATAAGAAATGGAGCAGGTTATGTTAACAGCTTTGACCACAGGAAGACGAGGCGGAGATCCCCTTGGCAAAGGGAAGGCACGGACCTGTACAATCGTAGGGTCTTGTTTGCTTCCCTCAACGAATTCGTCATATGTGAGCTTCGCGTCTTTGTCCTTATCCATATTCCGGAAGATCTTGTCTACCCGCTGTAAGTGGTTGTTGAGTTCGATAAGGGAATAGATACAGGTGTGCATGGATAGATACCTTTTCCGGAGTATCTTCATCTGTAGGAAGTTTAACCATTTCCCCGGTCATCTTGTATATGGACTGGACGATTTGTAGCATCTCGTCGTAGGTGATTGTCCCATCCTTGTCAATGTCGTATAATTGGAAAGCCCCTACCCAGAATACGAAAGGGTGTAAGAATCCAGATGAAGGAGAGATGACATCATGAGACGTACATTTAAGTTTCTCATCCAATTGACCTCTGCTAGTCACCGAGAGTGCACAAATAAACTCTTTGAAGTCTATGGTTCCGTTCTTATTCTCATCGAAGACGTTGAATACATAGTCTGCGAATTCTCCTGGGTCGCCGAAGGGGAAGAACTGTTTATATATCCGACTGAATTCGGCCTTGTCGAGTGTTCCTGAGGGACAGTCCTTACGGAAACCCTTGTACCTTTGAAAAGTAAATAAGAATACGTGGAAAGGGTAGGATAGGAGAAGGTAGAAAGGGTACCATTGTTGTAGCTCCTTCTTGTCGACTGAAAGTGGATAGAGGAGTTGAATAGATTGCCACGAAGAAGAAGATCGGCAACGAGATGGTTACTGACAATAAGTGTTTTTCTGCAAGTCTGCGAGTTGTTCGGGTGAAAGCTTTGATTGCGATTTTCCCATGCTGAATGCTAGACGAGAGTTGGATAGGCAGATGGGTAAGGAGTAGAGGGCACGAAATGGTCTACAGCTTTAAGTATGCAGTTGAGCGCTACACGTGATGCAGATGGCCGAGAGAATGATCGAAAGAGATAATCGGGGTGATGGCGACGATGCCGGTGATGGATGATGGCCGGTGCTGACCAATGCAGACGCATAGGGACGACCGGAGCGTGGCTGGTCGTGCATCGTGGTAGAAGGCAGCCTCGTTGCAGGCAAGTCGAGGATACAGAGACTCGTGGCCAGGATCTGAGCCAGAAAAGGGAGATTAGAGTCAAATAGAGTGTTTGTCAGTTTCTCCCACTTTCTATCTCTTCCCTTTCCTTGCAAGCAACTAGCAGACTTGCATCTTATCTCTCCCTTCCATCTTCTCGCATACCACGGACCGATCATGACGACTTACAAGAAACCACATGCCAGAACCGCCTTTTTCTTCCCTCTCTCTCTCTCTACCACCCACTCTAATCCTACTCCATTTACCACTCATTCTAACTTTCGCTTCTCACTTAGCTTGCCATCGACATGTGCATCGCTTATGGCTCAGTAAACACCGCAACAAGTACCTGTCCTATGTGTAAGGTATTTCCTCATCCCAAGTACGTATCTACCAGCTCCTACAAGCGCCCACTAACATCCTCTATCGCATCCCCAGATGTCCTCATATCCGTGACGTCTGCAGAAACCGGGAACTTCATCCCCGTCTTGACGTTCTCTATCTCAAAAACGCAGAAGGTTAGTCGTGATTTCATCATACCGCCCCAGCCACACAACATTGACCGGCTCTATTCGAACTTAGTCGAACTATTCAATGGATGCGGATACTGCAAGGTGAGCTTCATTGACAATCCCATTCGTACTCATTTCCGAACGTTATCTTCCTCAGTGGGCTCTTAAAAATCCACCTTCAAAGGCTTCCGGTCATCCTAATCCGGGGTGGCCGGGATGCTGTCGCTGTCCAAATCCCAGCGAGTACCGCATGATCCAGGCAGCAGATTGGCGTTCTGTTAGCGCCATACATAAGATACCCATTCCGACAGATGTGAAAGCTGCACTTGATTGCGTCTCTCCACCCAAGACATCCACATCAGGATCACCCCGTTCTCCAAATGTGAAGCCCTCTGTTCCGACTATCGACCGCAGAAATTCAGGCAACACGAGTCCCCCAATGAAAGCCACCAACCCGAAATCCTCCAAGGGTCGGTCGGGTGGCAGCCCGTCGATGTCTGGGGCCAGTCTTTCGCGCAATTCCAGTACGAATGCCATTTCATCCAGCCCAGCCTCCCCCACTCTTCTCGACGCACATATGCAGCGACGATCTCCGACCGATGGCACAGACAAGCCTAAATCGAATCATTCTTCTCCGAACCGAAAGCTTATCGACCTCGTCGAAGGTGGTCTACCCACTGCCCGAAGGAATTCCGGTGGCAAATCTTCCTTAACTAGTGGGGCTTCGAACACGCTGAGGGGAGAGTCGAGATCTTCCTCTGCCAGTCAATCCCCAGAAAGACGCAAGATTGTGTCGTCTAATGGGTCGAAGTCTTCTTCCCCTCCGCCTGCTAGGCCCACAATCCCCGCTGCAGTCTTTGCATTGACTCCGAAAGAGTCAGATACCAAGCCTGGCAAAGTAGGAAGTAGTGGTAGCAGTGACAGTACTGGGTCAGGATCTATGTCCGACAATACAGTCACATCAGACGGGGGCTTCACTGATTACCTTTCGGATGAGTCCGAAGCAGAGCTCCAGAGGCAGGCAGAAGCCCGAGCTGCGCTTTTGGCGCAGCAGCAAGCTGAGGAACTCGAGTTTAAAGCAGTGCGCCAACAGCTCGCACATGTGGATCTGAGGCCCCCCAAGTCTTGGAACCCTACCAATATTACCAATACATCCGGTGGAGGACGCGGAGGGCATCCTCTCCCGGCTGCTGCTGCCACTGCTACTGTGGCTGCCACCGGTTCTCGCAGCTCGAGGGTGTGAGGGTTCCACCATGCCCTTGCACGAAGATCCCAATCTCTCCGTAAATAGTGCTTTTGAGTTACAATTTTAATCTTTCTATGCTGATCTTGTTCTTTTATCTTGCCATACATACTTGTACATACATACTTAGCCTTGTTTCTTCGTTTCATTTTGTTGTAGTTTTCATCTTGGGCTTCATCTCATTTCCAAAGCATATCAAAGTCGTACATACTACACACCCATAGCACCTCAATCCACGCTTGTTGTACCTACAATGGACTCTTATACTCAGAGTTAACAATAACAATATGCATGCGCTTGCCTTTTATCATTCAGCCACACCGTGACCCGGGGTAGTGATGACACTAGAGAGCGCCTAAATGGGGACGGCTTGCTACAGTGCTACTGAGTTGGGACTTGGGGTTCTTGTCTTTCTTTCTTACTTTGACGACCCTAGTATTGGATTAATATTTGGACTAGAAGGGGTAGACGGAGTTGGTGGATGAACGCCATCGATGAATTTAGGCCGGCATACGATCACACCGACCAAGCCAGTACACATCTTCGACGCCAGGTTTGACGCCGATTGTCAGATATTCACGACCTCTACCCCAGCTGGATTTGCTGTCTATCGGGCATGGCCGCTGGCTCTGCTGAAGAAACGCGGTATGTTGACCCGTTAACTAGCATCTGATGTGCAACTAAGCTCTAATGAATGTATATAGAGCTAACAGGAGGCACTCTATCGCATGTTGTACCTCTCCATACATCATCTCTTTTATTTCTTGTCGGCGGAGGGAGGAGCCCAAGATATCCAGCCAACAAAGTAGTCCTATGGGACGACGCTGTCGGTAGCGAAGTCTGCGAGCTCGAATTTAGGGAACGAGTGAGGGGACTCGCGTGCAGACGTGGATGGCTAGCCGTCGCCCTTCGCCGGCGCGTCGTGGTCTTCAAGATCGGAGAGCAGGTCGTGCGGCACGCGGAATGGGACACCTGCGATAATCTCAGAGGTGCGTGGATCGTTTTCATTGGGCAGTGGAACATTATTACTGATCGTGTACAGGTTTGGTGGCAATGGCTACCGCGACTGATTCTACATTACTTGCTATACCTGGACGCCAGATAGGCCAGGTCCATATGATACATTTACCACCTTGCATACCTCCTACACCCCTGGGCCCTCCACCAGATGTACCCCCACGGAAACCTCCCCCGCCAGTAACGAAACATCCAGGAGCCATGTTCAGCGCACATGAAACTGCTCTCACCACCTTGTCTGTAACACGTTCCGGGAAACTACTAGCGACAACCAGCTCGAAAGGGACGTTAGTTAGAGTCTGGGACGGAACCGGAAGGATGCTATTTGAATTCCGGAGAGGAGCAGACAAAGCAGATATCTATGGTGTAGCCTTCCGGCCTGATGAGAAGGAGCTCTGTGTATGGAGTGATAAGGGGACAGTCCATGTATTCGCCCTCTCGGCATCGTCTTCATCGCAAGTTGCTCTCCATCCGTTCATTTTTATCGTAATATTGATTTGCTCTACCTCGTGCAGGAACCGTCAATCGTCGCTGTCTGCTTTGAAGTCAATGATACCATATTTTCACTCCACATGGTCATATGCCCAATATCGCATACCAATGCAATCAGCCAATATTACTCTTTCATCCATGTCTCAACCCAAGTCGGAAACTGCGGATGTACTGGATGAAGAGCGGTGTGTCGTGGGCTGGATTGAAGTTCCTGCTAATGTAGAGACTGGCAAAGGACCAGAATTTCAATTAATTGCGCTGACTTACGTTGGCGGATGGTATCGCTTATCGCTACCGTCTCCTTCAAGGTCCTCTTCATCCCCCTCGACATCGGTGGCGTCATCTTCTTCTCAACGGCCGGAATCCACAGTGGTTGGATCCCCACCGAAGCCATCGCTGTATGAACGTACCAGAACATCCAGTAATGCGTCGTCTGTCGCCGGGAGGCNGAGAGTCGGGCAAAGGGAAGGAGAGAGAGCGACCCAAGGACAGGGATAAAGACGGCAAGAAAGAAAGCAGCAATTGTGTTCTCCAGGAGTATCGAAGGTTTGGTAGGTGGGACGGTTNGGGATGATGGCTAGCATAGATATTTTTTTCTTTTCTATTCTCTTCTCTCTCTATATTTTATTTTCCTCGCCATCTCATCTCTATCTTCTAATACGCACACGTTTTCCTTACGACTCGATTCATGCCGTCCTTCCATCCTGCTTTGTGTCATAAAGATGTTGTATTATTTTGTCGTCGAATTTTTTGATTTTATTCATTGTAATAGCATCTTAGCTCTACCTCCCAGAACATCTGGAAGATCGATAATTGAGGAATGGTGTGTACTCAGCCTTGGTCAAATTGTAGGCGATCAGATAGGCAAGCTTCTGAGGTTTTTGGAGGCTTGTGGCACGTAAGATAATTCAGGGAATACCAACGACACACCCAAGACACACCCACCCCTTCTTTTAATCTCTTGACAGATCACTGAGCTTGCAAATGGAAGGCCCAATCGTCTGACTGTCGAGGGATGATGGATTTGTTTCCTTCAGAAGTAAAGTGAAGCCGTGAGCATCATGGAGTACGCAGCTCAACTTTACGCCTAAATATCCGCGAGAACTTCTTCCTTACCTTAGTCTAAATGTGGCCTTTCGTTAAGCCTGAGCGGCCCTATAATAAAACGAAGGCACAGGCTCGCCGCGANCTATCTCTTGTGTGAGCCTAGCCAAGGATACGTGGGTAGTCTTTACGGCAGTGAGTCTCTGGGATCCTCAGTTTTTTGATTAAAGAAGTGATCATGAGCAGTGTGGAAGACTCCGGTGGGGAGTGTTAGGACACGTTGACTATGTTGTGGCAAGGAAATGTATTGGCTGGGAGTCCCGACGGCTCGCCAGCATTCATTAGGGTAATCACTGCATTCGGTTCTACTTACCCGCCGAAGAAACCAGTACATCGAGCCGGCCAAGGGTGTTTGCTATTCCCAGATCGCGTACGCCTCTATTGGACTTCACACGATATTCAAAATCAATTTGAAGATCAAGTAAGAACTGAAAATAAGTCCTCCACGGAAGAAAATAGGGAGCAACGCGGCAGTGGTCCTAAGTAGGCTTGAAGCCGTGAAAGAAAGGTAGATGGCGTTTGGATAGACGTCCTTGTTCCGGGAGTAAGCAGTAGCATCCTGACAATCCAGGCTCACAGGAACCAGTTCAATGCGGCTTCACGGACTGAATCTCAATCGATAGAGTGTAGTTGTAGGAACAGGCCAGACCAGAAGCAGAAAAAAACACCAATAAAATTCCAGCGCTTCAGCACTAGGAGATAGAGAAGGCCCTGTTGGGTTATCTTCTAATTCATTTGCATGTGGCGTTTATCCTTGTTTGCGCGAACCCGTAGATAATCGTATAGAGCAGTCTCGAGCACCCCAACGCGGAATTTCTTTCCCTCCTTCTGATACCATGTTGTGCACGTCGAGGTGCATGTCTGAGATGAATCAGGGTCCAGGATATAACGCCGCATCTTGTAACAGTGGCAGAAATGAAGCTAAATGCCCTCGGAGCCGTTGGAAAGCTCAGGCTAAACTACAGACCACTTGGAATATCTCTACGCAAGACGAAAGTACTATTGTGGTCGTGGGACGGCTGACTATCGTTGGCCAGTCATGTAAGCGCTGGGTGATGATCAAGGTTTTTGCACAATCCAGAACGAGATCAAACGAGAGATTTACAAATGGAAGAAGACATCGGCTCAGTCGGATTAATAATCGGGAACGGGTTGTAAGGCACGACGTGGGGAAGGTTACTTATTGGCCAGCCACAGAAAATGACGTTGAGAGGGAAGGGTAAACATGGAATGAATGTACGAAACTTCTTCACTGAAGATGTGCATATGAGGATAAACTCAAACAAAAATGGCTTGCATCGAGGAGATAACTATATGGGAGAAGGAAATTTTAAAACGGCCGAAAGGGGGGATCACGAGCAGGAAACATGAGACTGAAATGAATAGGAAAAAAGATCCAGGTGGGGCGTCCAGAGCAAGGAGGACGAATACATACGGCTGTCGATCTTAATCTCATCGCTCGGCAATTCCCAACGAGCATCTGTGCGGATTGGCTCGGTATGTAGCTCCATACAGCAGCGGGGAGAGGCCCAGAATCGTCTAAATGTACGTACACCGCTCATAGTAGCGCGCGCGAGCTTGATTGCTACAAGACTTTATACAGGAAGATGGGCGGCAGTTGCAGCAATTTGAGAGTAAATTGGTAGAGACATGGAGAGTTCGGGGAGGCTCTTATGGTGTCGCTATGTTAGAAACCTCAGAGTCAGAGGAAAGGGGCCCAGGCCTAAACCCGGGTTTCGGGCTGATCTCGGTGAGTCTCGACTTTGCGGAGGTGTCCGTAAAAGGAAATGTGGAGTTGATAGAGCACATCTCTCAGCTTCCGTTTTCGTTGGCTGGCTCTGTTTTTTTCTTTTCCAACACTGCAGGTCGACAGTTCGGTTCGGGCCCGTCGTTGTCTGGTTCGTGCCACGGCTCCTCCGCATGCATGATACTTATATGTTTCTCCAACTCTAACATTTCGATTATTTTCTTCTTCCCCGCTTTTTTTTGCTTCCCGCTGCCATAAAAACTAGTTTACAGAGCAAACTGTCCAAAAATCATTCAAGCTGGCTGTAACTACGACCAGTAAGATGAGGATGGTGGCCAACCATTCCAGGGACAACTCTCCAGAGCGCGACCAGGCTACTGTCATCAAGCGTATCAAGACTTCACACCATTCCAACGGTGCCTCCATCCCAGCCCCAGCGGACCATACTGTCAACTTCGCGACCGGTCTACTTGACCATAACAACATTGCTAGGCTACATAGCGCGTATCAAACTAATGGGCCATTTCGATATGCACTTGTAGAGAAGCTTTTTCAAGACGATCTCCTCAAGAAGGTCAAGGATGAGTGTCTGAGCGAGCTGAGTTTCACGGAGAAAGAGACGGATATCTACAAGGTGAGGGCTTTTATCAGATAATTCACATCACAAATCTCCTGATCATTTATCTTGTATTTTCTGCCCTCCTTAGGTCAACCAGACTGGCGATCTGGCATCCCTAAACTACCTCACTTCGTCGCAAATTTCACTCCTTCCGTCTCTTCTTGCCCTCCGGGATTCCCTATACTCCACTGAGTTTAGGAACTTTCTTCGTGCCGTCACGGGATGTGGACCTCTTTCTGGCACTAAGCAGGATATGTCCGTGAACTCGTATACGAAGGGATGCCATCTGCTCAACCACGACGACGTGATCGGCTCCCGACGGGTCTCCTATATCCTATACATGCCTCTCCCTGACTATCAGCTCTGGCAGAAAGACTGGGGAGGAGCCCTGGAGTTATACCCTGTTAGAACTGCCGAGGATGGCACTAATGAGCCGGAATGCGTGCCGAAAAAATGCATTCCGCCGAGTTGGAACCAGTTTATCTTCTTTGAAGTACAGCCAGGTCATAGCTTTCACTCGGTCGAGGAAGTTGTGGTTGGTGGAGAGGGTGAAGACGGCAGAGAGAGATTGAGTATCAGTGGGTGGTTCCATTCCGCTCAAGAGGGTGAAGAGGGCTACGAGCCAGAAGCGCCTCCGACGAAGGAAATCAAGAGTTCGAGGGAACAGTTGGTATGATGTTCCCATCCATACCCACGTTCGTGATATTAACGCACCTATCTCCAGGCCTCAACATCTACAGTTTTCAGCTCTTATCCATCTTCTGCCTCCTCTCCTTCATCCTCCAATGCAAACACAGCAGAGAAAGACGGAACACCCCTTCCTGATCAACCCTTGTCTGAAGAGCACATATCCTTCCTTGAGGAGTTCCTCAACCCAGTTTATCTGCAGCCGCGGACGATGAATACACTCTCTTCTCGGTTTGTTGAGGAGTCGTCACTTGAACTCCATGCGTTTCTCCGTAACGATCTCGCGGCTGCTATTGAGCCTCGACTGCGAGAGACCGACTCCAAAGACGGCCTTGGGCCTGAGCGCGGAGGAAAAGTGCCCCCACACGACTCGGGCGTCAACTTGTCTACAACCATCACCAACACGATCTCGTCGATATCTGAAGGTGTCAATACTGTGACGATCAGCGCAACAGAAAACGAAAGCAGCCCATGGACTGTGAAGGGTCCACCTCACAAGTGGCGATACTGCACCTTACTTCCTCCTTCCCCTTCCGCGCCTGCGCGAGCGATTACACCACTCTCAGCAAATCCCTCGCCATCAGAAATCCTCAGACATCTCCAAGACGAGCTATTCCCTTCTCATGCTTTCAGAGCATGGTTGGCGATCGTTTCGAAGCTGTTGCCACTGAGATACAACGTTGAGGCGAGGAGGTTCAGGCCTGGTTTGGATTATACTCTTGCGACGAGTGAGGATAACGAGGCGCGGTTGGATGTGAGCCTCGGTCTTACCCCTAGCGTCCTCCCGAAGGAGGAAGAAGAAGCCACCGGGTCGCGGAGAACGGCGATGAGGAAAGAAGTTCGGGGGTGGGCGGTTGCAGAGTGGGGTGGTTGGGAGGTCAGTAGACGTGTGTTAATTATTCAGAGTACAGTATTCACTAATCTTCTTTTGATGGCCGATCCAGTGTTATATGGCTCCTCATAACGAGGAAGACGATCCTGCTGTGTATCGTGCAGGGACGATAAAGCGTCCAGTTGCCGATGGTTCCAAACAGCGGGACCACGCCCCTTCAGAAAAGAACGGGGTATCACATTCCAACGGTGTCAATGGCGATGTTCCGAGAAGTCCTGCCTCCAACGGAAAGCACAAGTCGAAGAGTCCTGACCTCGTGGCTGGCGGCATAGAGGAGGATGGAAGGGACCAAGATATGGAGGAGGAAGAGGAGGAGGAAGACAGCACGCTGTTGACTGTACAACCAGGATTCAATCGCCTTCTGCTGGTCCTACGGGATGAACGTGTGATGAGGTTTGTCAAATATGTTTCCGCTGCCGCAGAGGGATCGCGCTGGGATGTATGTGGTGAATATGAAGTAGGGGTCATGCAAGAAGAAGGAATGGACGAGGATGAAGACGAAGACGAAGATGAATAAGAGCCAGAAACAAAATCGGAAAAGGGCAAGAGGGAAAAACAGAAATGTCACAAGCTGTCAAGGCATTTGACCTCTTTCTTGATGCACGCACCGTTTTGGTGCACAGATGCCCGGATATTTAGGTTGATCTACAAATTCCCTCTTCTCTGTGTCAGGGTTCCTGTTATTTATTACTTGATTCCCCGCACTCAACCCACATGTCCTATGTTTTAGTAGTACTAAGTAGTATTTCATATTGTCTTTCATATCATAGAACCTGTAGTAGTGTAGATGGTAGGAATTTATGCATTCAGACGCAAAGAATAGTGAGTGATACACAGAAATAACTAGTTGTCGAAGGTGANTTTTTTGGTGGGAGCGGCATTAGGGATGATAGCGACAGATTGTCTTTTGGCTTGAGCAAGCGCGGCACCCGGCCTCGGTCGCTGTCTCCCTCTTTTATCGAGGACGGTATCCCACACTCGGGGAGGCTTCTCCGAGGTCCAATCGGAATTCCGGGGTGCGTCAGATTTCTGCGTCCCATCGATTTCATTGAGGGGGTTATCGTCCTTTTTATCCCCCTTTTTCTCCCGCCGCTCAAAGGGTTTTGAGCGTTTGGGTTTGAAATCCTTCCGATGACCTCCACCGGCACCATCCACACGTTTGGGCTTGGAAGCGCCCCGGCGAACAGCATCTGCAGACGCGTACTGTACGACAAGATCGCGTCCGTTCAATTTGTGGTTTCTCGGGTTCACAAGCGCAGCCGTCGCGTGTTCTATAGTGGAGAAATCCACAAATGCAAAACTATTTCAAGAATAGATTTCAAGCTCAGCGAAATTGATAATGAATGTTCATGACCCACCCTTTGCATTTTCCGCTGTCTTCAAAAGTACCCATGCGAACTTTCCTTAACCAGTCGTCGACTTTGGTTTCTTCACTCTTNACTTCGTTTTCTACATCCTCGTTCTTGATAGTTTCTTCGCTGTCTCCATCCTCTTGTTTGGTCTTTCCCTTCTCTTTGCGGCGATGGGCAGTGAAGAGATCCTTGAGATTCTCCTCGGTTGTGTCGAAGCTGAGATTACCAAGGAATAGAGTAGGACCCGGGGGCTGCGTTTGAGCACGAAGAATCTTTTGGGCTGTCTTGGATAGGGTCTTTGTAGAGACTGCGCCATCGGCGGTGCTGTCAGCTACAACAGGTGCAGGTCTGCCGGCAAAGTCGCTTCCTGAATTGAACGTAAGAAGAAATGGTCTGCGAGATTAGAGAAACGCGTTGTACCATCTTTGATGAGAAGTTTTCGTCCATGTAATGCATTCTCCGAGAACGTGATAGCAAGAATCTTTGCATCCTCAGTAGCAAAATCAACGTATGCGAACCTAAGGAGAATCAGGAGATCGTTAATTAATGAACACAGTGAGAGCCTTCGTATAGTCTTAGAACGTACCCGCGATTCTCAGCTTTCTGTCCTGGGTTCGCCGGTTTCGAGGGCATATGTATCCGCGTAATTTCTCCCACTCCCTCGAAGAATGTCCTGAGATCCTCCGGGGTTGTTTTGAATAGCATGTTTCCAACCCAAACTGAGTTTTTTCTCTCTGATTTTGGAGGAGGGATGTCTTTCTTCGCAGTTCCATCTTCAAGTTTTCGTTTCTTTTTGGGAGAATCTACTACCCCCTTCTCTGACTTTTTCTTCTGTCTCCGTTTTTCAGCATGAGAGAGAGGTGGATCTTCAACTTCCGCAGTGGTTTCTGCTTCACCGTCGTCAGCTGCTGAATCAGGTACAGAATCTCTCTTTCGCTTGAGACGCGTGGGGGATTCAGGTGGCGGGGAAGGTGATCCACTTGAAGATGAAGCAGCTGATGCAGATGAAGACGAGGAACTCATGATGGACAGGAGTTTCGTGGTTTCTGTTCAAGAGAAAAGTCTTCCGGGGATGATCGACAGTGGTTGGAATCAAGACCTTTGGCAAACATTCGACAAATTATCGGTCCGAACTCCCGGTATTCTTTCTACCAGTGCCACTGCAGTTTGGTGTTAATGGTAAGAAGTGGTTGGCAAGTTGCTCACACCGCCGTCTGGTGAGATAGCCGTGCACTGCGTAGTGGATAATGATCACTATTCTTCTTCGACAACCTTTGTGTATGCATACTCCAAAGAAGCGTACGCAGTGCTCTTGTCACTTGTTCTTCCTTCGTCGACATCACGCTGGCAGAGCTAGGAGTGATAGCAATCTATGTAACTTCTTCTAACAACGNTTTCGGAGGATTATTCACTGGGTACGGCTGGGCCAAACAAATCCAGAACCTATGAAATTAAAGCAAGATAGATCCTGACTCCTATAACCGTCCGAGCGGCAAACGTCGCTACCCACCCTTGTCAGGGTGGGAACCACACTTAATTAATGGGTCAGAAAACAACCCGAGGACAATTTTCATGGAGTTCTGGCGTCCTTTGATTTCTGGCCGTCTACATGGGCTTTGGATTGTAATGTGGCGCAATAATTTGACGAGTTTTAGCAAATCCCCCTACTTTTCTTTCCAGGAGATTATCCAAGGTAAAATATATTTGGCTCATACAGAGTAAACTGCACCACCGTCCTCAATTCGGTGTTCAATTACTACTTGCTACGGCATGTAATGATGAATGTGAGATCTATGTTCTACAATCCGATGTCAGCGCAATGAACAACTTACGTTCAATAGGATTCCGAGGCATCGACACATCTGTAACAGTCAGAAGGTGGAAGACAGCTGTACGACGGTTTAGATATGTAAAGCAAAATCTACTAAACTCGTAAAACTCACACTCCCTCGACGTCCGTGATGGGGAAACAGCAAGTCANGGCTCCTGCGCCTGCAAATTCAAGTCAGCGGCTCGGCATAGATGGCTAAGTACTGCGATTTGTTTCTCATACAAGGAACCTATTGAAGACAATCGGTCAATGACTACCAAACGGGTGGCGAAGAGAATATCGTACAATGTCCGGGTTAGCGCGACTTCCACCACCTGGCAGAAACCGTCGTCGAGTCAATTAACCTAGGTATGGAATATCATACAGGCAGGACGTACAGCGTCCACCATATCTAGGAATATCTTGAGACATCACGGAGGTAGCAACGAACGCGAGAGCAACGGCAGAGAGGATGGCCTTGTACATTGATTTGCAGTTATGTCGGAGTTGACGAACAGCGTCTTTCTGTACTAAACGTTGGCTTCCCTTTTATAAGTGGACAAAGGGGCCAAATGTAGTTGCAGAGCGATGCGCCGAGCAGCTGGCTTATATCCACTACCGTTTTACCAGAGAGCAGCTGATGATCACGTCTGGGCGTAAATGACTACAGCAAAAGGGAGTCAACATTCGAATATGTAAAGCTTGTTGGTGTTTTTCCATGCTCATGGTCCTTCCACAATTGAATCAGTGGATAGTTCCAAGCATGTTAGAGGCAGTGAGTGAGTTTGTTCGGAATGCACGCTCAGGATAGATGCATGATCTTAGCTTGTCATGCAGATTCCACCAGGTGCGAACATGGGACCTAAGCAAGTAGGGATTACAGTTTCAATAGAGTATCTCTATTCCCCGTCGGTGGCGAGAAATGAGGTTCTGCAAAATATGCAGTGTGTCAATTTCACTCGATACTGGGCATATTTCTCTAGGATTCACTTGACCGTCGAGCCAGGGGGATACGTAATACAACAGAAGCTTCCCAGGAGACGTTCGGTCCCATTTGAGTCCTACATATTAAACAGTGAACTTTGAATCTCGTTCGTGTGGAAGTTGTCGGCGGGCCGAGGTAAATTTGCCCTACAGGTGGCAACGAATCATTACCTTTCTCACGGCCAGTTCGAGCATTTCTTCACTGGAGGGAGAAGGATGAGACCATGAAAACAAGTTACTTGGGTACAACATGATATAGACAGGTATCGCGACTAGGAAGAAACGTAAAGGTAAGACATAGTAGGAGTAGGTAAATACGTTATCGCACGCAACGAATGAATAACAATAGGAACAAATTCGAAAGCAAGAAAAAAAAAAGAATCAAGATAAGTATCCATAGCATAAATCATAGGTCTTAATCATCCCCACCCGTCGCACTCTTCAACCATCCCCCGTNAATCAACACTCCCCAACCCATCGCTCATGTCCACATCCCGATCCAAAAAATTAACCACGTCGTTCATTTCGTGGTTTATATTCAACTGAGAATTATACCCACCAAACATCCCAGACCGGATATCTAGATCGATACCCTGAGACTGACTCTGTGTGGCACCCATGGTAGTAAAATCTAGGTCTCCTCCTTGTTTCTGAGTTGATGTGAGAGGTGGGTTGAACCCGTTCTTGGTGAGATTCAGCTCCATATCATGGTCCGAATCGGAATCGGAATCCGCAATGGAAGTCATGGATTTCGCAGGGGATAATCCAGCTGCTGAAATGATGGCATCCAAGTCGTCGTAACCCTTGGGAAATGCCAGTGGATGTGTAGTTGAAGCTTGGGTGCGTGACTTTGAGGCGGAGGGTATATTGGGTGTAGGCTTGGAGGGGTGCGTAAGAGAGTAGCAGAAGAGAGTTTGGAGAGCAGGGCGTCTTCAGTTTTGGATCTCTGTCGGGAACTGGAGGTGTTCTTCTTGGATGAAGCTAATATGTCCGTGAGGCTAGGCATCTTCTCTGGTGTTGCAACGGGGGCTGCACGTCGCGACTGTTTCACAGGAACATCAGGAGATGGACTAAGTTTGCGCTTCCTGGTCAAGGGAGACGACCTGGAAGGTGGTGAAGGCAAGGACGATGTTGGGGGTGGTAGCGGAAGTTTGAGATTAGGGGTTGATGTAGAGAGTTGGGAAGGAAAAGAAGGGGGAAGTTGCTTGACAAAGATCAGTATATTGCAGACGCAGAACTATAGGGARTGAACACACAGATCCGGACTCAGGAAGGTTGGCAATGTGGCTGATCTTCGGGGCCGCCGATACGCCCTCTTGGGAAGACTGATGGATAGGTTCAAGACGAGTTTTCGGCGCTAGTTTCTTGGTGACAACAAGAGAGTCGCCACTACCGCGTTTGACCATTGGAAAACCAATCGTGACCTGTTCCTTGGGCCTGGAGGGACCTGCTACGTGTGGGAGTTGTTGCTTCTCTGGCGATTTGCTCTTAGCCTTTTGCTTCTTGGGCACCGGTTTTTTCAAACTCCCAACTGCATCTTCTGGAGGAGCCGCTGGATCTATAGTGCTCTTCCACTGTTCGACGCGTTCGAAGAGGTGTTTTTCACCCAGCAGCTTCTGCTTTTCCGCTGCGCGCTCCTTCTCCCAGGCTGCCCATTCCTCCTCAGTCTCTGCCAGAATCCACTTTCCAGACAGAGGCACCTGCTGTGGAACACAATAGGGGACAAGATACCGCCTGGACGTCGTTGATGCCAGCTTGACGAGACCCGCCATGATACTCCACTGGCCAAAGGAGGGATCGTGTGCTGCTGCATCGTATGCATTCAGATATTGTACACGGAGACGTTCTACCCGTTGCAAGTCCACCATAGCATCCAGTTCTGATGGTGGCAGCTCCTTTACGCCGGCCAACTGGTCTCGTTCTTCAGCCAGGTTTCTGAGATATTCGGACGGAGTTGGCGGGTCGGGCACATAAGAGGAAGATGAGGACGAGAAAGAGTCATGGCGCATGCGTTGCTGGGATTTCGAACGATTTGTGCGCGTCCGCATAGTCCTGAACACGACGGTCAACCAGAACCCTGTGATGATCAGAGTCTCAGCCAAGTTCCAAATTAGCTCCTTTGTTTACAAAAGGAGCCTCAGCCAAACCCCGGCGCAAATCCCGCCCGGCACAAGCTCCCGTTTAGGGTTAGCGTTGGACCTTGACTGAAATTCCCGACTATCATCGACGCCTTATGAAAGCCTGGTCATGATCTGCCATCTACCATGTTCTATTCTCCGTTGCTCACCATCAAACACCCATGCAGCCCAATGCTCTGTAGGACTTGGATTTCTAGGCATCGACTTGCCATAGCCCGCCATAATGGCCTTCAATGATCTCATGGATTCTATTCTCTACAACCATCAGCCACACCCGCCCGTTCGCGCGCATGCAAGTTTACAGAGATCCCAAGAAAGGTCGAATACGCTCACAGGCGCTTTCTGTGTATCCTATCGTGGTTTCCTTATTGATAACACGCCGCAACGGTTATCGAAAAGAAGCATTCTACTTGTTATCTTCGACTCTAAGTTTTCCTCCCAAGGCTAGCAGGTCAAATCATTGTATGCCCGGACCATAAGCATATGATAACTCTTATTTCCCTTGCTCGGCTTGCTTCTCTTTGGCTTGGTCAAAATCCTGTGTGGCACAAAAGCCCACACCATTCCCCATGCCTCTGCAATCCTCGGTCTACAGGGGATCAGCTTGTGGTGATGGAGACTCATCGATTCTTCTTCTCGAGTTCCATCAAACTATATAGTTCCTGGCGGCGTAAGATGATACAACGAACGAAGCTCGAATATTGCGCCATTTCTCCCGTCCGCCTGCTAGGACTTCCTCATTTGTGTGCCTATATAATCATTGCAATGGAGCTGTTTATCTCACTTCCGCACTCTTGCCAGTCCCACACAAACTCCGTTAGAGACCGAGACCATCCAACATGGCTTCGTCTAGTAACGAAAAAGTGTCCCAACAACAAGATGGTACGGACTTACCCAGCGTCGAGCAGGGCGTTTCCAAGGATAGTCTACCTAATTACGAGGAGGCTGTCGGTGTTGTTGGCGCGCCTACGGAAAGGGTCAGCCCCCTTGGGTACCATGTTGACTGGTTGAGCGTCATCTTCTTGGTGAGTAAATTCTACAGTTCCCTCTGTTAAGCCTCGGTTAGGCTAAACAGGCACTGTAGAATGTTAGCAAGATGATCGGAACTGGAGTTTTCTCTACCCGTCAGTCGTTCATTCTCAATGAGACATATATCTTCATTATGCTGAATGCGACCCTTCTTAGCCGGCTCTATCCTCAAAGCTGTTGGTTCTGTCGGGCTCAGCTTAATCTTCTGGGTGATTGGATTCCTCTTTGCCTCCGGTACGCATCATTCCGCGTTGAACCAATCCGTCAACTCTTTATTGATATACATCTCATTTCTTCATCCAGCTTCTCTTTCGGTATATCTTGAATACGCCACGTACTTCCCTCACCGTTCTGGCGCCGAAGTTGCTTATCTCGAGAAGGTCTGTCACGTTGAGCCCCTCCTCTAAACCCCGAGTCGGAGCTTACTTGATTGTTCTGTGCAGGCATACGCCAGACCCCGATTCCTCCTCCCTATCACATTCGCCGTGCAATCTGTATTGCTATCGTTTAGTAGTAGTAATGCGATTGTTCTGGCGCAGTATCTGTTGGTCGCTGGTGGGCAGGAGATCTCGACTTGGCGTGTAAGAGGGCTAGCCGTCGGGATGTTCACGGGGGTTATTTTAAGTACGTGTCATTGTGTTGGTTTCTCAGTCCCTGGCTCATTTTTGTCTTTCTCTGTTACCTCGTAGTCGGAATCGCGAGCACAAAATGGGCTCTTCGATTATCCAACTTGATTGGCATAGTCAAACTGACTACTCTAGTCTTGTAAGCATCTTCTCTCTTCCGACTAGCTATCTGTTCTGAGCTGGGGAACAACAGTGTTGCTATCACAGGTCTGGTCGTTCTTGGAGGTCACACTAGAGTTGCCGATCCACGCGCTAACTTCCGAGATGCATTCGCTGGGACAACTTCGAATGGGAATGGCTTGGCTACGGCGTTGGTCAAGGTCAACTTTGCATATGCAGGCTACGACAATGCCTTCAATATGTTGAATGAAGTCAAGGTGCTGCCCGCTTCCCAACTCCTCCTCGCGTCCATCGTTGCTTAAATGTCTGAGTCGTTAGAACCCAGTTAAAACAATGAAGCGTTTTGCTCCCATCTCTCTCATCACAGTCTTCGTTCTCTATTTCCTCGCCAATATTGCATATTTCGCCGCCAGTATGTTATCCTATTCTTCTTCTTGAATTTCTTCTGACTAATTATTCGAACCCAGTTCCCAAAGACCAAATCGAAGCTTCAAATGAACTTACAGCAAGCTTATTTTTCACCGCAGTCTTTGGAGAAGGACGTGCAGCCACAGCACTGAGCGCTCTTATTGCCATTAGTGCTTTTGGGAACCTTTTGGTTGTCGCTATAGGATCATCCAGAATTATCAGAGAATGTGGAAGGTATGTCTTGCCACGGTACTCAAGTAATAGTTTGGGCATTTATTTTGGTATCCAGACAAGGGATTCTACCATATCCACGAGCGTGGTCATCTACGAAACCTTTCAACACCCCCTTGCTTCCATTCGCATTGAAATGGACACTCACTGTTATCATCATCATCGCTCCCCCCGCTGGAGATGCATTCAATTTCAGTAAGTTATGGACATCAGCTTTTTTCGTACAGCTAACTGATTGACTTGAAAAATAGTCGTTGATCTCCAATCGTACCCAGCGAATGTCTTTTCCTTCCTTACGACTTTCGGGCTATTCCTCGTCAGGAGGAAGCGCAAAGCACTCGGTGCTCCGCGAACAGAATTCCGAGCATGGAATGTCGTCTTACTTTTCGCATTGGCTGTGAATGTATATCTACTCGTCCTCCCATGGATCCCCCCTGAGGGTGGAATCTACGCCGGAGACGTCAGTTTCTTCTATGCTACCTATTGTATCGTCGGGCTTGGAATGTACGTGTCTTCTTCTATCATGCACCCAATTTCCCATCCTGACATCACTGCATACGCACCTAGCCTTGCCATTTCTGGTTTGTCCTACTTCATCTGGATCGTTATCTTGCCCAAACATGGCAAATACGCCATCCGCCAAGTCATCGACCATCAGGATGATGGTGCGCAGAACCTTCGCGTGGTGAAGATACCGCTTGCAGAATTGGAAGCTTGGGACGCCACCCATGACGATCACGGAGAAGACATCCTCGAGGATCGATCGAAGGGAAAAGATGGCGCAAATGTGGGTGTCGAGCCCGTTGAGAAGAAATACTGAGATTGGGTAATTTTGACTTGACGTGGCGATGGGCCTGTACTGATAGACTTAMTATGACCTTCGGCTTTCTGTACTGTATGTCTACGATAAACGATGATGATGTGCATAATCCTATCCACCCAACAAAAACTATAAGCCTCATATAGAAGTGAAAACAGCACATCCTCTGTATAGTAGCAGTGTTAACTAAGCAGTCCTTATACTATTCAGTCATGACTCCAATTCATATATGATCAGCACCTCATTGTGCAGTAAATACGACACAAAACCCTGACTGGTTGTACCAGTTAACAATGTGACAATGTCCCATGAACCGNAAAAAAATATACTAAATTGTCCTCCTCATCGAAGTCTGTTCTGTAACGGTCTCCTCGCACGGAAATACGAACGTGCCTGCTGAACACGTCGAAACCGTCCGTCCTCTCCTACTTGAAATACCCCGTGAGCATCCACCACCAAAGGGAATTTCCTGTTCAACGTCGGCGTGAATTCTACCTGAGACAGAATGCTCTCCACAGACAATTCGTGGATGCTGTATAGCCCTGTTTCTGCCTCATGTACTACGTTGTATGGCGTCCAGAATATCAGTTCTTGCAGGCGAGGAAGCACTTTAGAGAGATTTAATATTTGCAGCTGCGGGATAGAGTCATTTACATTCATCAAAGGAAGTGAAGATGAAACTTACCGGTCCTGAAGCTTCAATTGGGTTCTGAATGTCCTGCTTCCCGACACTAATTAGGAGCTCCCGTAGCTCCACGAACTTGCACAGATGCTCTACATTCCCCTCGGACAGCAACCATGGTCCATTGTAGAAAGGATCACACTTGATCTCCAACCTCTCCATGGTTTCCAAATGAGACGCTACAAGAACTCCAAAGAAGTCATCCACAAATCCATCCGCATCATTGAGGTCATCAGCGAAATCCATGCTCAGATCATATAAGCCGGAGTATTGGGAATACGACGAGAGGTATCCTAATACACCTTCATCTACACGGGACACAGACAGTGTTCGCAAGTCAACACCCTCCTGCCGAAGGACGTCCCAAATCGAAAAGATCACATCGGGACATTGTAAAGAAGACCATGCTGTAATGCACTGAGACAAGTGTAGCGTCTGAAGATTTTTGAGGTGCTTCGAAACAGTCCCCTTGGGATCCAGGAGAGTGCAGTGTTTGAGAGATAAATATGTCAAAGGCAGGGGGTCTTCGACTCTGTCCAAGACCTTACCAAAATCAAATGTTTCCACAGACTCCAACTCTGAATTTAACTCTGGTGGAACCATATTGAGTTCAATTTTGGACATTTGGGTACTGGAAGAGAGTATTTGCGTGAGCATGTCGGAAAATGTAAGGTTATTAAAAGTAGAGGCGGAAAGTTCGAGATGGAGGGTCGACAGACTGCGAATTTTTCCCAATGATGGTAAGTGTAAAGGCAGCGCGGATCCTTCGTGTATAAGTTCAAATGTATTCAAGTGGCGTAGCCTACTCAAGGCGAAGGTGATCGGCTCCAATAATCCTTCTTGGATCATGGTCTGGAAAAGGCTGTACGATTTGAAGCCGTCGCTGGGTTTTGACAAGATGATACTGAAGAAAGGTATCAGAACAGCAGACAGATGGTATACGACCAACCTACTGTACATCTTTGAG
>LBLO01000389.1:0-27981 GCA_004354395.1 Chondrostereum purpureum | reverse complement strand
AGGAGGCATCAGGGAAGACGCAGGTCGTTTCAATAGCTACAGGACAACATTGAGACACAGACACCGCGGAAGGCTGTCGAGAACATACCTCTGCCTTCAGCCTCATAATTTCTTCCTCTAGCATCCGTATCCTCTCTTTATCTCTCATCATTTCCCTCGCCCGAGTTTCATCGTCTCTCAAGGGTGTCATACGATCTCGCTCMCAACGTTTCTCGTTCCGCACATGTTCCTCCTTCGCTGCAACCAATTCCTTCTCCTTACCTTTCATCCGAAGCAAACTGGAGGTATCGGCTTCAGATGGAGGAGGCATATCAGTCATCCTTCCCTTTCCCTTTAACGCGGCAGGTATCCGGTCGTCAGTATCTGCTGAGGAACGCTTCAAATCATCCCTGCTCGATCGTCTGCTGGGAGAAGAATTAGGAAGCAAGAGGAAAGGATCTGCTTCTGCCTCTCCCGCTTTAAATTTATGCACTGCTGCTTGGATTGACGGCCCCCTAGGTCGACTTGGAGAGGATGTGATTGAGTTCTGGCGCACACGCTCCGGTGTCCCCCAACCTGAGCCAAACTGAGCACGCTCCTCCCCAACATCTTCGTTACTGAGTAGAGGTTTTGGACGTTGCACTTCTGGGTCCATAGATGGGGAGCGAGGAAAAAGAGATCCTGGCATTGTAGTCGAGGGTTTTTTGCGTATAGTCTTCAGCAATGGGGGAGGAGAAGGAGATCGGTCGGAAGCAGACATTTCTATCCAGTTGGTTAGAATTATAAATGGGAATCAGGACATAGAAATACCTTCATCACCGGATTCGACTGGTGTCGGGGTTCTCTTGACGCGTCGTTTGGGCCGGGGAGGCGATTCAATAGGTTGTGAACTCGTAGACGGCTGTGGAACTTGCGGTGCATCCCCCTCTTCATTTTCCTGTCCTACACCCCTCTGGGCACGTTTCTTTCGCTTGGTGACAGGCTTTACGCGCGGTCTGGGTTTGGGTTCATACTGTTGAAAAAAATCAACCATATATATTTAGGTGACCGGAATTGAACAACAAGGTGCAGGAAATACGCCTACCGCACCACCCGTGGCATTTGTGATAAACGATTCGACTTCTCTGGATACAAAGCTGAAAACATTGGAGAACAGGCCGGGCGACGGCGGGGGATGGTTTCGCTGCGACATGAGAGACGACAACAAGTCTCAATTTTACATAATCAAGAACATTGGGCCCGCCCTTACCGATGATGGGGTACCCGGGACCATGTGGCGCTAGCCCTGATCTGACGTCCTGGCCCTTAACAAGTTAATGGCATCTCCGTCCGTAAACGTACCTGTTCAATGGCACATAAATATATCGAAATTCTAATTGCGCAGTTTTAGATATCAACATATCTAGCTATATTACAAATAGGAAAACATCGGAGAACGAATCAACCAGTAACAATATTATCTGCAGAAACCGCCTGTTTGCGTACCAGTTCATATTGTCTGAGCACCTCTATGGGCCATTTCATCCAAACTTTCCAGTCCTCCGACACATACCCAACCATTCTTCGAAGCCCATGCAAAGCTTTCCAGGAGGTCCACCACGGTCCTCCTTTCCCTTGCACCAGACACATCGCGGCATAATGAGAGAAGATTGCCATTGCTCGCGGTCTTAACTGCACCAAGTAAGATAGAAATGTAGATGGGACGATAGACCAGTAGAGGAATACTCCAGTAAGTTCGTCAGCCTCAGAGGTAGTTGCAGACCACCATAGCCGAAGCTGCTGGACTGCATCATAGTAGACTCGTTCAACCTCCGGGTCTGCAAGCTCTTCGAGGCCAGGTAGTTCAATGTCAAGGGGATCGCATAACCGATGAAGGTGCTGAGGGAAGGGAGGGAATATACTTGGTGGGTATTCAGGTGACGCAGGATCAAAGTTCCCAATTTTCTTGGGACTGTTTAGGGTGGATTGAGTCTTTCCATCGTCACCATAGACTCCAGAAAGAATCAGTCGTATTTTTGGAAGACAATGAAAGAGTTTCGAATTTGTGGTTATCGGGGTTGTGGAGAAAGCGAACGCAGCCAGATGAAATTTAGCTAGCATCAAAGCCTCTGAAACTGGCTCAGCATTTCGCTCGTCTGGTCTTCGTTCCTTGAGCACATCAGAGAGCGAAGCCCCAAAATGGGCCATAGCTGCAGATGTATATGTCGTAGCGACAGGTCCCTCTGCCAGGAGAAGGCGAAGATGAAGTCCTGAGTACCCCAATATGGCATGCATCAGGTATGCGTTCCCAAGAGCAATTCGAGGTACAACATTCTGCAGGAGCTCTATGAATCCATCCCGATGACTAAGGGTGGTTGAGGCAACCATGGTGTAATGGTGAAGTAAATGTAGGTTCATAAGATCTAGTGGGACCTCACTCAAGGGCACCCAGTTCGGTTGAGGAGTTATGCTAAGCTGAGAATCTGAGGAAGAGGAACTGGTTGAAGCCTCAAGAGCTGGTGCGGTAGGCCCTTGTTCGGAGGAAGACCAACGGCATTCGGATACTCGTCGACGAATGCAGTTGCCACAGATCGGATGAGCTTCGTCACACTGTCGAGCACGATATCAATGTCAAGGGATCTCCAGTGAATACAAAAGTTCTAACCTTTACTCGACGAGTTTTGCATGTCTAAAAGTGCACTGGTTAGTCCAAATCGTAAGGTTTATGTAACGAAATCATACCTGACAGCCCTCCCGACTTTTGGTATGTCTCCTTCTCAAGTGAACCATGACAGGGAACTGGGTTCATTATGGGGTTGTCAAAGTCAACCGTGAAGGCACTTGATGAAATGAGCGAAAGGCTCGGAAATTAGAGATGCACAGCGCTGACTCAACTGATCCGAGTCCAAATGCAGCAGTGTTGAATGTGGCGCTCGTGAGACCCTTATTAACGATAAATTACATCTACATTTGCTGCTGCTACTTTTTCTGGGAGTCTATCTGTCCCAACTGAGCGCTTACTTCATACATTGAAGGTTGCTAAATTCATCCACGGATAACATGGAGCCACTAAGTTCCCAAAAGTCTGATAGATTCACTGAATCCTCGCGATCGGATAGGAAGCAAAGCAAATTTGGACTTGTCAGATACCAAAAACTATATCAATCTCACTGGCTTTCTCTTCATGAGGTTGGTAAATATGTTAATGTGTCCGACCGTCGACAAATTCTCTTGCACTCCACAATCTCAGGATGATCAGCCACTCAAGCCATTCGCTCCATATCATATCTGCACTAGAACAGCATTATTAGCACTTCYAGTGTGTTACTAGCTATCCAATTATACATGTAGTACACACGAACACCTGAGATGACCAGGTCTCGTTGTCGTTTCTGGCCTAGAAACTTGCCAGGGAGAAATGAAGAGGAACTCTCGCGTAGCACCTTGAAATAATGGCCCAGTCTAACCTTACAAAGATGCATTTCTAATATTCATGAAGGCATGCATCAGCTATCTGGTAAGAGAGGGTGACTCTCTCCTCTGGACTGCCAGTGAGTCCTGATAATAGATCACAGAACTCGAGGATCTTGTCAAGTCGAAAGAGATGTGTCCATCGTAGGAAAACCCATTGTCAAATCACACTCGAACGTCCCCAAATGTCCAGTATAGACTGGAGCAGTTTAAACTTTAAAGTTGCCTCGTATATAGTACGAAGCGAATGTGAATATGCTGAGATGATACTCACCAAAATGCTGTAGGAGGTAGAAGACCCACTGTCATTGGTCCCCGTTCTTGCCTCTGATAGGGCGTGGACAATGAATCCAGTAGAATGGCGGTTGATGACAGATGCGTATTGAACGACGGACGGCAGGACCATCTCTACAAAGAAAATGTGGATGCAGGGTTCAAAACGCTAGAATCGCGTGCATGCGAACAGGACACTGTATTTCCATCTGAGGTACGACCGTTCTTAAGATTTCGGCATGTCCGGAACTGTCAGGATAGAGTAGATGAAGACACTGTCGTATAGCAATAGAGCAGCTCTAGACTCAGTACACTCAAGGTGAAGATATTGTTGGATGGGATTCGAGACGGATTGGGTTACAAAGACGCCGTGGATGCATTGGGAGCCCTCGTGTCCCACAAGTGGTATTGGTGGCCAATCACAAATCAAGCCACCAAAGTCTTTCCATAAATGGGCCGGATGCCGTCGCATAGATATCGTAAAATGAATACGAAACTTCAGATAGGGAGCATCCAGTTGATGCAGCTGTGATTTTGCAACCTTTGCATCATGCATCCTCGGCGTGCGTTTATAATAAGTCTAACACGGATAGGATAGTAGATCGAGTTGGCCGTCTGGAGTTTACCGACCTTACCTCCACGACGACCTTTCACATGTGTCCGTTTCATGTACATAGACCGCGCACTTCCAGAAGCTAGTCGAATATTGGATGAAGATCCCAGGTGTAACACGTAGTGATGGTGGAAGTGTTGAGCCCACAAAAGCTGTGTGAGACCGCCTCAGCTCATTCACCGACGTCAAGCCACACCAGGTACTCTGAGTTCTGAGCTGGCTCTGATCCATCGCGAATATGTACAAATCAAATATATCTCAAACTTTATAGGTGTACAGGAAGAAGGCGTGGCTAAAATACAGAAGGGGGAGAAGAACATATATATATATTTCATTATGACGACCGGAAAAGCGTAAAGGCTTGCCACAGCAAGCTCTGATCCCAAGAAAGAAGAGGAAGATGCGCTGATGATACACTGTACGCAAGGAATAAAGATAACGCACAAATTAAACCATCATACAGACGATCATCGGCATAGCAAACAACTTACTGTGAAAACAGACGAGAACGACGTGAAGAGATCAAGGATTTGTA
This sequence comes from Chondrostereum purpureum, assembly GCA_004354395.1. Lineage (NCBI taxonomy): Eukaryota > Fungi > Basidiomycota > Agaricomycetes > Agaricales > Cyphellaceae > Chondrostereum > Chondrostereum purpureum. Next base: position 23,131 of record LBLO01000389.1, on the reverse strand, counting down.
CAGACATCGCGGGCAATCAATAGCGGCCACTGCAGCCAGGACCACCAAGNTTCGCTCACCATCTGGATGATCTTCCAGAGCAGGTCACGTCCCCTCAGATTCATCCACCAGTTGTTATTTTCGAGGAGGAGAGCCATGCCACAATAATGTGCCAGGATAACGAGTGCTCTAGGTTTCTTCGATGCCAGAAGGGACAGATACGTTCCAGATAGACGAGGGAACCAAAGGAAGATGGAAGCAACCTGGTCTTCCGGGTTCCGGCAGACGCCCTGCCAACATTCCTTCAGTTGGTCGACTGCCTGCCAATATGCCGTCGATATAACCTTGTTTTCCACCTCGGCGGAGTCCGGGGCATCCGCCGTAGGGTAAGACAGGCGATAGAGATGTTCAGGGAACTCATGCAGAGCCAAGACAGTCATAGCAGGGTTCGGTTCCGCTGTAAAGAGAGGCCCAAACGATGTTACACGATCGTATACACCGCCCATAACACCATGAACCTCTCGAATGGTATTGAGGACTGAGCCCGAGGGATCGGTGTCCACAGGACAAGTCGCCAAAGCACAGATCGCCATATGGCATTTAGCGATAATCAGAGGAATCGGAAGTGCTTCCTCAATGGAAGGTGCAGGGCTTGAAACTTCATCGACTGATGCCATAGTAAGGTGTTTGGAGGCCGCTCTAGCATATTTTTCTTCGAGAGGTGTACCAGAGCTGAGCAGCCGTAGATGAAGAGCAGAGAAAGCGAGCATAGAGTGCATAAGGACAGGCTCAGTCAAGGCCAATCTAGGCGCAACATGCTGCAGCCCGTTGACAAGATCTGGGAGTTTAACATGTCCTTAGTAATTGTAACTCGCAATAATAACAAAAATGATATAGCATACCTATGCGATGGGTCAGCGTGAAGACGCTGTTGGTCACATAATTGTGTAATAGTTCTAGCGAGAGCATGTCCAAGGCGTGGGGTGTAGAAGGTGTAGTCACTATGGTCAATTTCCGCTGAGGGGATTGCGAATGTCGCATGGAGACCAAAGAACTTGTTGAAGGTCCCCACTGACATTCAATTTCCCTTCGGCTACAATTTCCGCAGATAGGATGGCATTCATCGCACTGTGAGCAGAGGATAGATAAGTACGGAAGCAAATTGCGGGGAAGGAAAGGTGTTTGTAAGTACCTTGACCCGTCGTTCTCTACAAGTCTGAAGGGGAACCCACATCAGATCGGAGACAAACCAGATAAATCTTCAGCAGCTTACCTTGCACCCAGACTTTGATTTCCTGTGGAATTGGCGGACGCGTTCACCAGCGGGCGGCATTTCAAATGAGCTGAGATCGTCGTAGAGGTGCAACCCACGTGGGAGAGTTGGATGACGGTCACTGCACCGCTTAAAACCCGGACCCAATTCCCACCCGTGTGGCAAAGTTTGGGAGTGTAGCTTCTGGCACGAAACTATAGTTATAGTACTACACGTCGAAGGTGGCGCCCCCACAAAGTACATCTTAATTAATGATCATCTTTCTTGAGGATTTTCCCGCATCATGCCCTTTCTCCTTGGTTCCGCCTTCCCTCCGATTGAGCGAGGCTCCGTCTTCCGAGGAACGAGATCCATAGGTCAGGTCTCAATCGTTCACCTATATGTCTCCCAGCGCCTTAGAAATGGTACTTTGCAGTAATGTTGCTGTGGATGATGATACAATGCCCATCGGGATGCATTTCATACTCGACCGGTCTTCATATTCAAGTCCAGGTGGATTTTGGAAGGAACTTGATCTCGGAGTCTTCGTGACCTGGTCGGGTTTATGGTTGATCGGGGAGACGGAACAATTTATGTTTCCCCGCATGCGCCTGGAATATGAGCACCCGACGCCACAGCGCCCAGATTTGATCTAGAAAATCCCCTCGAGCAAGTGACTATAGGGACTCATATCCATCTATGTAGTGTATCAAAAAAACATGTCTATGAATAATTTAAACAGTTAGATATATCATTCTATAAATGTTCAGTTCAAAACCTTCCATATCCTATCCTCCATCATGCGTATGATTGAAGGCGAAGTATTCAAACTGGTCATAAAGTAGGCGATATCCCCAAGAGTACGGAAATTGACACCAAATTGAGCCTCGGGGATGTTAGCATGCTCTTCTGGAATATTTGAGATTGACTGGAACAGAGTTTCTGCAGATTGTGATGTATACCCTAGGAGAAACGTCGTCAATATGAGCGCTAATTTATAGGGCGACAGAAAATCCTACCTGATCTATCGTCTTTGATTTTGATGGCCAGGACTGTGCCCAAGGTCATGACTTCTTCCACCTTCTCTGTCTGCGACACTGCTTTCACAAACTGGGGGTCCCAGAAACTCCAGACCGAACTCGCGGACCCATCCCCTTCAACACCCCAGCTCGCACGCGGCTCTTTCCATGCCTCGCTGGAAGCCATTTTCCCTAGCATCTTCAAGGTCTCATTCGCAACCTCACACCCGATCGGGTGTGCGGTATAAGAATGTCCGTGAAGTAGCGCCTCCGCTTTTGTGTCACTCCAAAATGCCTGGAAGATCGAGTCGGAAGCTAGAGTCACAGACATCGGCACTAATCCTCCTGTAAGGATTTTAGCGTTGACGGAAATATCTGGAGTAACGCCGAGCAAAGGACTGGTAGTCTCCATCCCAAGTCTGTACAATCCAACGAACACCTCGTCAAAGATGACAGGCATACCGGCCCATTGAGCAGGAGAACGTGAAAAGAGACCTCGAACGACGTTGATGAGAACTCGCTGGAACAAAGGATCAACAAACACCATGCCAGCCGCGCCCATAACAAGAGGTTCTAGTACAAGGGCAGCCAACCGAGGCCCTTTCGACTTCTGGAGGTTGTCAAGCGTTCGTTGGATGTATCGATGGTACACATGAGCTAGAGGCGAGTCAAGACGGGAAGCAACGTTGTAGGCTTGCGCGACACCGTCTTCGATAGAATTTCCAATAATAACGGTAGAAGAGTCGGTATCCGATGCAATTGACGGCGGTAAGGAAACTGTGACCTGACCATCGCGTATAGAGACAGTTGGGGGGTCCATCCAGTATCCTTTGGAATTATGCCACTCGCAGGTGTACACCCCTTCCTCACATGCATCCATCGCACCGATAGTATCCCCGTGATAGCTACCCTTCAGACCTAAGATCCCTAATGACTTTTTGTCCGTAGCACTAACTTCATTGCGAGATGTATATGCCCGTAACGCCATCTTCAAAGCAACCTCCATAGCTGTTGATCCATCATCAGAAAAAAATGCTCTTGAAGCCCAACCCTTCCCAGGCCCCTCGTTAACCAACCGCTCAGCGAGTTGAAGAGCAGGGAGATGAGTAGCTTTGGGGAACATGACATGGCCATATCTACCGCTTGCACGAGCTGCCGCAAGGGTCAATGAAGGGTGGGCGTGGCCGAAGGTTTGTGTCCACCACGATGCTGATCCATCCAGATGAGGCCGGAGTAGTGATGGCGATGGAGAGGAGGTACCGTCTTTGAAGACACTGAAGAAGTCTGAATGGGCGCTATCAATCACAGTGACATCCTGGTCTCCTTGCACCATCCCATGTTGTACGAAAGGCCACCAGACCGAAGAAAGAGTCCGTCGAGGCATGGAGCGTAGCTCGTGAATGCGAGTCTGATGTCGCTCGTCGAGGCAGCTTTGAAGGGCTGCCAATTCGTTTGTATCGGTGGACAACTTTTCATAGTAATGACTCGTTGATGCAAAATTTTCTGAAGCATCGGGGAGACGTTCTGGAGGCGGATCGACTGAGAAGAGGTTGACGCCGCGTTCTTCAAAATAAGGTTTTAGATACTCCCAGTTACGGTAATACTGGTCTTTGAACAACAAGATCGCATCGACGATATATCCTCGAAGCAGAGCAGATTCATAAGCTGAAATAGTAGATGATATTCCCCCGAGTTTGGAATCACCGACGAGGACAGTTGGAAGGAAAAGCGGCCGGTATGCATCCAACTGTGTTGTTCCAGAGAGCGTGGGGCTGTGGACACCTTTAAGAGTGGATCAACTTCAGCACCACTGCAGAGTGCTAATTTTCCTCACCTCCGGCAGTTTCCACATACATATGCGAAAATGTCGAAGCTTCTGAGGCACACTGGCGTATGTGCTCTTGGACAGACGCTACGAAGGTTGTATCGGAGGGTATCTGGAGGAAGACAAAACGTTAGTTACCTTCCACGATCTGTAATCTTTCTAACGCTCACCTCGCGTTCGGAGTCCTTACTTTCCATCTTAGCCGCTAGATGAGGGCTAACTGGCTCTTTGTAGCGGAAGAGACAAGCAGTCTTGACGCGATTCTTCCCGCCTCCAGCATAGCGAAGGACATGCCTGCATTATTGGTGAGTTTCTTAAACAGACTGTGCTCGGAGCAAGCAAAACCCACGCGTCGTCAGCATCAGAAAGAGGTCCCGTACTGACTGGTTTAAGATAGAAAACATTATTGTGAGAAGTAGCTGATGCCCGGACGAGTGCAGCGGTTAGAATAGTCTTTCCGACGTCTGTATTAGCCCCAAATATTTGGTGTATACGAAGCTTGTAGAAAAGTGAAGACATCGACGGTGGAAGTACATGATCAAACTCTTGGGCCCCGATTACGGCAACTCAAATCGGTGGGGCGGGATTGACGCGTTATCTAATCACGGCATGTCAAGCGGCCGGAAGTGGCACTGGTTCATCCCATCTTGACTGCTGGCCATCACCACTATGTCTTATCCCACTGAAGGACTTTCCGAAGAAAGTAAATTGTGTCTTGTTAGATTGGTATCCCACGGACATCAACCCCTAGACCTGTCCGTCAGTGTCTCTTGATTCCCCACTGGCAAACATCCGAACCCATCTTTTCCCCATATTCATAGATCTAGACATCCGAGAACAAGACTGGCAGCAGTACTGGTCCTTTTATTCGAACGTGCGGGAAAGCTTCGTGTGCTATTAACAACACGATCAAAGACCCTAAGAACACACGCCGGACAGACTGCACTTCCTGGAGGTAAGATGGATGAGGAAGACGCGGATTTAATTTACACGGCAGTAAGTATACATAGCACAGATCTCGCTCATTGCCTCAACAACACTTTTTTTCAGCTACGAGAAGCTCACGAAGAAGTAAACCTTCCACGGGACTGTACATCTGTTCATCCTTTGTGCACACTCGATCCCTTTCTCTCTGCCCATGGTCTCATCGTCACACCTATTGTCTCGTTCTTATCTGACACCTCGATTCTGAACTCGTTGAAAGCTCATGAGGGAGAGGTATCTTGCATATTCAGCCATCCGTTGGAGGCAATGCTTGATCCCACAATCATGCTCTCCGATCCTGACTTGGTACTCAAAGGATCGGAGAACTGGTCCTACGAGGAAGAACTTCATGTCAGAATTGTTGTCCAGGCACTATTCTCAGCTAATTATCTAACACATATATTCAGAACTGGCATGACCACCCAATCGATATTCTTCAAGGCGCTGTATATCGTAACCACCGTTTCCGAAGTTCAGCATCTCCAGTCAAAGGTTTGACTGCAGAAGTTCTGGTAAGTGACTTGATGTTAGTCCTCTTTTCGCTAGTCTCACGCCTTACCTTCACTAGATAAAGACAGCAGAAATCGCATATGAGAAGAGTGCTCAATACGAACGTTTTGCTCCTAACCAGATTCAAGGCTTCGATGCAATAAGCAAAGTTGCATTCGGGATCTCCGTGTAGAAGTACCAAATAACTAATTTTTACATAATATCATAGATGTACACTCTACACTTGTACATAACTGAAAGACAATGCATGCGGAGGAACCAAACTGTGTCATATACACCTAGCTTTTCTTCATGAAACTAGTAAACCCAGGCAGTGGCTTGAATTGAACTGTAGGCCCAGTCTGAGGCAAAGGACCCCAGTCAAAGGAAGGTGGGGGTGGCGTTGACGATGATGCTATCGATGGACTAGGACTGGCAAAGAAACTCGATTTGGCGGGCGGAGATTGGCTCACTTCTCTCTCCTTCCCCTTCTGTAACCGTGGACTAGGCTGATGGTGTGTTCTCCTACTCCCGCTTCCACCTCTAGAGGCAAGTGGGGAGGATGCGACAGTGAATTTATCTTCGTCAGGGAAGTTTAGATCCATCCCTGGGGGAGGAGGAGGAGGGATTGCAGGAGAATGGAACCCTACCATGGGCGAGTTGAACACTAATCCAGCAGCTTTGCTATTCGGACCACCCGGCGTTTGAGGAGTGGCAAAGTCAACAGGAGCAGTAGGAGCACTTGCGGCTTGCGTATTCAGGATAGGTTCTTTCCGAGTAGCCAGTAGTGCACGTTTGAGTTTCGCTGCCGATCGCTCAGCATTAAGTGCAGCTGCAGTAGTGACTGCGACATGGGGCGTGACAATGAAGGGACGATGGACAGGATCGGGGAGACGCGAATCTCGGTTTGAACCGTACCTGGAAGGTAGAGGGGCGGCAACAGCGATGTTGAGCTTGTTCATCCTTGAAACCAACGCTGCAACATCTTCTGATTGTTGCCGGATGGCTATATCGATGTTACGGTAGGTTCGGTTGATAGTATCCAAGGATGGGGGACTAAGAGACCAATGCCAATATGAGATCCAGTCACCAGGAGTTATGAGATCATAGACAAACCGTAATGTAGCCTTGCCCAATTTCTTTTGGCTCAGTTTCTTCTTGGACGACTTCAAGTGGTCTTCCAATTCGACAATACGATTTTGAATGATCTGGTCAAGGCAGTTAATATTCATACCGCAATGCATACACCAAAAGTACACTCACGCGCATGTTTTTCCTCAATTGCGCCTGAGCCTCCATGTTCTCGGGGGGCAAGGTCCTTGATTTCAGCATCTTCTCAAAGTCTTGGTCTGATTTTGCCTCGTTGAACTTGACAATCTCTTGTTTCCTCGTCGCAGCCTTTAGCATCTCGCCCTGAATCATCTTGAGAGTCTTCTTTTGGTCGGCTCGAATCTCTTTCAATTCTCCAAGGTCTCTCGAGTATAGCTTTAAAACGACACCATACTGAGCAGCATCGCTCAGTCCCCACTTCTGAGGATCCCCGAGATCCTTCTTGTTGTGTCTTGATGTGACAGTCGTCTTCGTCTTACGGAGCTCATCGAGTTTCTTCCCTGTCTCTTGCGCAAGACGACGGAGCTAGTTAAAGTTCTGAGTGAGTATTCCACAACAACTATAAAAATGAGTAGGAATATCCTTACAGTGTCCAGTTCAATTGCCATGTTGTCGAACAACTTCGCACATTCCTTCTGCATGCCCTCTTCGAGCACCTCTTCGGCGGTCATACGAGGCATTATGGGAGGCGTGATTGCAGGAATAGAAGGCGGAGGGGGCATCGAACTCGGTCCAGGTTGAGGGCTAAAAATGCTCCCTCCAGCAAAGAGACTTGGAGTCTGTGGAGTTTGTGGTGTCAACGGAGGTGCTTTAGGAAATCCAGGCATCGCAAACGGCGACGGTGATGCTGGTGGGGTGTTGAACGCAGACGTCGACGATATCGGGGGTGTTCCAAGAGGCGAGGGCTTCCTCGGCGGGTGAAACCCTGCCGACGGAGTGAGAGGGCTGCCACCGAAAACTGCAGAAGGCATAGAAGGCGGGGATTTGACTTCTGCTGGTGATTTGAGAGTTGCCGCAGCTTGTTTCGGGGATGATGATGCAAAAAGTAAAGGAGGGGTCTTTGGACGGCCTGGCTTGCCTTCGGAGGGTTCCGGTGTTGGCACTTTGGGAGCAAGATGCCAAAAGGTGTCTTGGGAGAAGCAGGCCGTGCTTTCAGCGAAGCTTTCTGGTCCTCCTCCTCGTCTTCTGCTTTCAGGGGTTGCATAAGTGGTGGGCCAAACAGGCCTGAAGAAGGGAATTTTGGCATAGACGTGGAAGGGGAAGCTTTTGGTTGCGGTGAACGAATTGGTTTAATTGGGGAACCAAAAGGTGTCATGCTCTCTTCGTCCCGCTCGTCGATGGTGGATAACTTGCCAGACGACTCTGAGATATCTGACAAGCCGGGAGAAGGAGGAACCTGCTGGAACGGCCCTGGTTCCACAGATGGTGACCGGGATGGAGGCAGCGGTATCTGAGAAGGACGGACGGTCCCGGAAGAGCCACCAGAGAGTTCAGGTTCACCCAGTTCATCTTCCTCATAGTCCTCCTCATTGACATACTCTTCGACATCACGGAAGCCTTCCGCATCCTCTGACTGGTCGGTATCGCTGCGATCGTCTGGATCACTGCGTGCTACGCTGTCAGACAAGAAAGATTCTTCATCTTCTTCTGGAACATCTTCCTCGCTCCCTCCATCGTCAGTATGTTCATCTCGGGCATCTGCCTTAGAAACATCCACAAACGAACTACCCCCAGATGATATGGACTCTAAGGAATGATCTTGGGATACCGACGTCCCTGGGACGGAGTCTTTTGGTTTGGTGTCACTCCCATCTTTGGATGGCGTCGGGAAAAATGGCACTGGGGTCTGATCACGATCCTGAGAAAGACGGGGTGTAACAGTCGGGGTCGTTGACTCCTCCTTTGTTGGGGTTGCAAAGACTGGTTTAGAGGAAGACTCTGAGAGTTTATCCTTGTCTGCAATAGAGGTGAGAAAGAAAACAGCAAGGATATCAAGTTATCACGGAACTTACCTGTCGTCTCTTTGGATAACTCAGCAAACGATTTCTGGGTGCCAGAAAACGCTGAGAATCCCGAGGGTTTACCACTAAAAGCAGAGAATCCACCGGAGGTGCTGGGTGCGCTAGGTGTTGGAGTAGCAGGCGCGAAGACGGATTTCCCTCCGATGGCAGTCCTGGCACCGAATACCGGTTTATCAGAAATGGGGGCAGAAGGCGACCCAGAGGGTGTTGTTGTTCCAACACTAGCAAAGGCAGAGACAGGCGAGGTCTTCTGTCCGGATGCAGCTTTGAAAAACGGAGAATCCACCGGTTTCACTGGGCTGCCAAACGCTCCAAATCCTTCTGCAACTCTGAAAGTCGAACTCTGCAGATTCGAAAACGCGCCGCCCTTCGTAGGAGCAGGGGATACAGCAGGGGAGGCAGAGCTTGAGGCTGGCGACGGGGGACTTGCAGGAAGGTTTGAGGCTGATAAAGATTTCTTCACCTGAGTTCCGAAAGGTGACGGTGAAGTCGACGAGGAGTCGCCGGAAGAGGAGCTAGTACCAAATGCTGACTTTGGTGGCGCTCCTCCAAAAGTGGATGGGCCTGCAGATGCAAACGCACCGAATCCGCCACCATTCGTTGGTGTCGCTGCCCCCGTTGATGAGGGTGACGGTGTCGTACTATTGTTCTTACCAAAGCTCGACTGCTGACCAAACCCAGATTGGCCGAAAACAGGAGCTTTGGTGAAAGGTGATGTGCTTGTTGCGTCGTCACTGGGCTGACCTCCGAAGGCTCCAAAGCCTCCGCTGGGCTTTGGCTGGTTAACAGCGATCCCCACTGTAGGTTTGTTGAGTTTTCCGAATGGTGATTCTGTATCCGCATCGCCGGAAGTGGTTTTCGCAGCGGATCCAAACGTCGAGGTGCCTGAAAAAGGTGAAGGCTTGTCTGGTGGAGGTGTAGCACTTCCAAATGGAGACGATGTCCCGGAAGAAAATGCAGCAAATCCTCCAACATTCCCATTGGAGGGTTTGTCCAAGGTGGATGTCGAAGCATTTGAAAATGCCGAGGTCCCATTTCCAGCGAATGCACCAAAGCCACCACTACTGGGTGCTGGCTTCTCAGAAGGCGTAGTCGTGCCACTTCCAAAGCCTGAAGGGCCATTGGACGCAAAAGAATTGAACCCTCCACCAGTATTTACGGTAGATTTCAACGCACTGCCAAACGATGATGTTCCGCTTGATGCAAAGGAGCTAAACCCACCAGCATTGGGAGCCGCAGGAGCCGAACCGAAGGACGAAGTACCAGGCATGCTAGGCTTTCCAAACGCAGGTTGTCCAAATCCCGTCTGCCCAAACACAGGCTGGGAAGAAGCTCCGCCACCAAATGCTGAGGTAGATGGCGCAGGCGGCCTTGCCTCTGTTGCAAACGCTCCTCCGCCAAAGGCCCCAGTGCCACTCGAAGACGGGGGTTTTGGTGCAAATGGTGAGTTATTAGGACTTCCGCCAAAANGCTCCAAAGCCAGACGCAGGCTTAATGAAACCTGACCCGCCACCACCTCCAAATGCTGAAGACGAGGAGGTCGTACTAGGAGTAGGACTCGTTGAACCGAACATACCCCCTCCTGGTTTCTGACTCGACGAATCGCTTGTAGATCCTCCACTACCCAAGGAGAGCCCTCCAAAGCCTCCTGAAGGGAGATCGTCGCTCATCGAATCTTCTTTGGAAGGCTCTGGAGCAGTAGAACTGGCGGATGGTGTAGGGGAACCAAACGCACCTCTACCACTGAAGGCGTTGGTACTGGTAAGTGACCCAAATGCTCCTCCCGATGCTCCCGAAGAGCCGAATGCGCCGCCTGAACCAAACCCTCCGCCAGTAGACGAACCAAACGACCCTCCACCACCTGCAGGCTGGCCAAAAGCTCCGGTTGCGGGGGCGGACCCAAACGTCGTACCACTTGCAGGAGTCGCTCCGAAAGCACCCGTTGATGATTGAGATCCGAACGCAGAACCGCTAGCAGGTGCGGCACCAAATGCAGGTGTAGACGAGCCAAAGGCGGAGGATTGACCAAAGGCAGATTTGGGTTGCTCTGCTGTTCCAAATGCGCCAGGTGTTTGTCCAAACGCCGACGTCGCCTGTGTCTGGCCAAATAAAGACGATTGCCCGAAAGCAGACGATGAAGGTGATGCGGAGGAGGAAGGTTGGCCAAAAACAGAAGGAGTAGCGGCGGGTGTTGGAAGGGAGGTTGGAACAGCTTCAGGGTGGATCATACCGACGTATGGTTTTGAGTGTTCTACAGTCCAAGCCTGGACTGTTCCGTCATTGAGATACGCAAAGAGCACAGGCATCCCCTTCTCCGTATCTGTGAGATCGACAGCTAGACCCATGAGAACTGTATCGTTATAATCTTTGTCTAGGGGAATACTCAAGGGGTCCTCTGGTATGGCTTGATGCCATCTCGTCCCTGTCTCACCGAGAACCTCAAGATTTACTGAACAGAAATCCCCAGCTACTACGAGAAGCTTGGCTTCATTCGTATTGGTAGATTGAGCATCCTCATCCCAGTGAGGAAGACTGACTGAAAGCGAGCTAAGAACATTACGCTCTGAGCCNTGATAGGGATGGAGTAATCCGATGAGATTGGCTGTTGATGATCTTGCCTCCAAGTAAACAATGTGATGTGTGGGGTCATCCTCGCTCCCTTCGGCTGGTGCATATGTTGTGCGGAAGGTATGCCCTGGCGTGAGCCAACTCAAAGAGCTCAGCGTCTTGCCTTCCACAGACGGAGGGATATGCTTCTGAGGAGTGTCCTTCTTATCTAGTGAGAATGTCAAGATATCGCCATGCCGCAGGCCTAGCGCTAACTGTTTCCCCTTGGGTGACCAAGCCAATTCCATCGGTGTCGAGTCCAAATCTGCTGCGAACCACCCGCCTTGTGGTTGCAAATCTCCACTAATCATTTCAACATTCCCGTCCGAGCGTAAAATAGCCGTAAGGTCGCTGAGACCTGGCTCGGTGCCGGGATTTGGGAGAATGAGTCGAGGGGGACTGGGTGACGATTGAAGGACCCCCAGAGGCTGAACATCGTCGTTTCCTGGTGTGAATAGTCTTGACGTGTCGTAAAGCAGTACATGTCCCTGCTTCGTTCCAACTAGCAGTCTGGTGTCATGGGATGCAAACGTGAGTATAATGGGAACAATGGATGGGAGATTAAGTGTTCGTTGTGGCGTGAATGGATTCTCAGGTCCATTTTTGATCGTGGTGCGCAAGTCGTGAAGAGGTGAGAATATCAAAGGATCTAAAGAATTTCAGTAGGGAATTTGTGCAAAATTACGACTCCACGCACGAGAAGCGCCCTCGTTTTTCACTGCAGCAAACCATCCTCGGGAATTTGCAGCTGCAAACACACGATACACAAAAGCAGGGTCGGAATCAAGATATTCGCCTGACAATGATACACGTCCAGAGCTGTTTAAAAGATTAAATGTGGGGAACTAGATGCAACAATGAGCCTTTGTGGGCCAATGGAATAATAACAAATGCGTACGTTGAAGCCTTCCTCTGCAGCTTCTTTGGGTGGGGATTCAACACTGACCGAGCAAGAACTCGGCCGCTGAAGACGCGTCAGGCCATTCATCTGCGGCGGACACGTTGAAACTAAGGTTTTCGGAGTCCTATGAAGGACGTTCGGGACGAAGTCACAAGAATCAAGTCAGGGCTTGTCACCCCGGGTCCATGATCTCAAGGGATTTGCACAACACAACCATACAGGAAATACGATTGCTTTAATTGAGGTTTACGTGAAGGCGCTGACCAACTGCTTCTCTCTCCCTCACTTCCATGTACTCCGCCGTTGACTCGTCTGCTTTGTTGGCCCATATAGTAGCTCAAACTAGGCTAATGTTGAGTTTTTGGAGCTTCATCGCCAAATTTCAGCCCCAGATGCACGCGACATCTTGGCTAAATTGCAACCTCCAACTTCTGCGAGGGATGCTTCAGTAGACGCCTCAATTGCTGCGCTTTCTGGCCAAACCCAGAATCTTTTAATCAGTCCTCCAGCCTCAAATGTACCTTCCTCATATTCCAGGACGCCTCCGCCTCCGGCACGTACCCCATCTTACAGTGCGCCACCTCCTCAGGGACCTCCTACAGTGACGGCCAAAGCGCTCTGGAGCTATAACGAAGGTGGACAGGTCAGCCGAGTGTCTTTGATTAATTATATATCTCAACAGCGTATAGGACCCCAATGACCTCGCGTTCAGTGCGGGAGACATTATTGAGATTATCTCTGAAACAAACGCAGACTGGTGGACTGGAAGATTCAAGGGTAGGGAAGGACTTTTCCCTTCCAATTACGTCGAGAAGGTTTCACCTTCGACATATTCGGAGAAATCGTATCCCCCTCCTCAACCTTCATACACACCCTACTCAGCACCATCTGGACCACCACCACCTTCGTCATACGCCTATCAGCCACCGTCGGGAGGATATCAGCCCCCTTCTGGAGGTTATCAACCACCTCCCCAAGCACCCTATCAGTCGTACAGTGCTCCTCCACCGGTTCAAGCGCCAGCGCCTGCTCCTGAAGAGCCAAAGAAGGAGAGCAAGTTCGGCGGCCTCAAGAACACGCTCGCCCACTCTGCCGTTGGCGGTGTAGGTTTTGGTGCCGGTACGTGATCTTTCTTGGCATCGTGTTTTACTCTCCGCTAATGTTGTGTTCAGGTTCTGCTGTTGGAAGTGGTATTATCAACTCTATCTTCTAGTTCACAAAGGTGACTGGCTGCGTCTTTGACTGGAGTACACACAAATATAACTTTCTTGCACGTTTTGATATTTTCCCTCTAAATATATCTCCCCGGCCTCGTGGGAGAGAACACGCATGAGTTCTTGGCATCCTGTTTTCATTTCTTTTCCTTGTATTCTAAACTTGCACCAAACGTCATTTTCCAATAGTAATCGTGCATTGTCATAAAGCCTCTTGGCCAAATCCCGCATACCCCCTCTCAAGCCTTCTCCTTTCCTACAGCTGGGCGAATGCCGACATCATCTTCATCTTCGACCTTGTTGCCGTGCTGGTCAAGCCCTTCGACGTTATTCATTCCCTTTTTGCTGTACCAGTCATCAATGTCAAATTCAGAGATGTTCTTAGGATATCGTACCTCAACTTCAAGTTTGGCAAAAACCACACCAGTGGGAGCATAGGAACTGACAGCCCCAGTGCTGCGATGGAGATGTATCCCAAAACATCTGAATATGCCCTGTCCACTGCCATCCGGTCAGGAGTTCCCCACGCAGGTACCTTGCGACTGGTAATGGAATTATACAAAGTGTTGATAGTAGCTGCATCTGCTTCGGGAAGATGCTTTCGGAGTCGTTCCGCCAGTGTATTCGTGTAGATCCCCCCTGCAATAGCTTGTCCAATGGCTGCCCCCATGAAACTCGTCAGAAGCGCCCACGCAGAAACTTGGGCCAATTCTGCGTGTGGTACCACGATCTGAGGCGCAACAAGGGTCACACTAGCGAGGATCCCACTTCCCACACCTTGAACGACTTGGACAATGAAGAGCTCTGCCACAGAGTTATCCTGTCCTCTCAATCGGATCATCACCTGGAAGAGCTCAGCCTTGTATATTCCTTCGTCCAATACGGTGCTTACCCCATATCCAATCACTCGAACGATGCACCCCGCCACACCCAAGTATTTGTACGTCCTCGTTCTCCACATCACCCAGCCGGCCATGATTGCTACGAGACATTGGACTATTCCGTTCGTGTATGCCAAGAATGTCGCATCTCGGATGCTGAAGTTGCGGGCAACTATGGACCAGGCATAGAGACTGCGTGTTTTGTCAGTGGCAGTTGGACATCGATCCCCTTAAGACATACTAAAGATGGGTTGACGCAAATCCCATTGAATCAAAGACACCCAAGAGGACACTGATCAGGATTGTAACATCCTTGAAGTATCTGACCGGGACGATTGGATGTTTGGCCATCCATTTCTCGTATGGACCCAAAGCAATCTACCAAAAACGTCAAGACTTGACCTCTTTCAACAGAAAGACCTCTTACCAAGAAGATTGCTCCGGTTGCAATGACTCCACCCAACCACGGTGTCTGCCATCGACTAGGCGTCCTTGCCGCCAACGTGATCGGAAGCAACAACATAGCAAAGCCTCCAGAGAGCAGAATAATTCCACCCAAGTCAATCAATGAGCAAAAGTCGTAAATTGTTGTGGGCTTGGTAACGAGGACACCGAGTTTCTTTGCTTTGCGTTGATAGTAAATCAAGGTGACGATGATGAAAGACGCGCAAACTGGCATAATGATCGCGAACATGGCCGTTCCCCAACGCCACCCTGCATCGACGTTCTATCAGGGCATTCAGAGGAGGATATGTTCAAGGGACTCACCGATACCATGGACGACGGATTGGACGATGAATGCAGATACCCATGGAGTGATCAAGAAGGGGAAGTACGAAAACTATTTCGTTCATCAGTCAGACTGACGAGGTCAGAGCCCAGGATCTTATATATGTTATACTCACTCCTACAGCAAATCCACGCCATCTGGCCGTGGAAATATCGGATACGATAATCTGGTCGAGAATCTAGAATAGCAGTCAATTTCTGAACTTCTCCCGCAAATTAAATGCTCACCTGTGTTCCAGCCTGACCGATGGCATAGAAAACAGCACCCCCGGCATAGACGTTGACATTCTTCGAGGTGGCGCACATGATGTAGCTAATAAAGTAGCAGGAAATCGTGAAGATGTAAGTTTCTCCCCGACCGATAACATCCGAGATCTTAGCAATGGGTGGCTAAATTACAGAAAGATGTGAGCAGCTCCAAGATAAAAATATCAGGTCAACGACTGACTTTGATGACCGCAGAGATAATGGTCGACGAGGTATTGATCGCGGCGAGGAGGCTGAGTTGTTCAAAATCAGAGGTTGCCCAAGTGTGGTAGCTCCCGACCGTTGTGTTGTCGAACTCGCTGCAGAGAAACTCAGGGGAAACCATAGATGTAGCAACGTAGGTAAATCTCACAAAGTGATCATCATTAGTGCAAGCCTAATAGCATGATAACACTCGTTCAGTCTCATGGAATCGAGAAATAGAGAGTTACGAACCCAATCCAAAGCATATACTTTCCATTCTTCCCCCAGACCGCCTGTGCAGCCTCGATCCGGGCTACACCCCTGGCCGTGTTTGCGTCAGCGACGTGCACTGGGACGTTGGCACTAGTAGCAGGAGCATTCTGGCTCTCAACCACCCCAGAATCTTTTTCATCCAGATATTCCTCCGCTGATGTTACTTCAAGTGGGGACGGCTTGAACTGAGCACGGATGCGATCGATGAACGCAGGCATGGTCAGTGTAGTAACCTTACGAAAGGTCGCGGAATCCCCGTGTGAGCTACCCCATGCTTTATACCTTCACATCCATTCCGGTGTACTGATTCACGGATTCTAGATAAGATGTGTTGGTCGTCTTTCAGGAACAAAGGTATAGATAAGGAATGGTTTTCCGTTTCACAACCTGGGACTTGACTATTCTTCCTGGAGATATGGTAGCTTCTTCGTCTTGATCTTCCATTTCTAGGCCACTTGATCGAAGGTACAACTCTTCAGAGAGAGATTATGTTTTAAAAAANTTATCACAGTAATACCCCTCTTACATTGCCAACTTCTACCTTAGGGCATTGTGACCATGTTCGATAAAACACTTGATGGACAAAAATGGCAATCACCTCCTACGACAGACATTTCAATCAAAATGGGAAATCCTTAACTAGATGTTCCTCTGCCCAGCTATAAATTAATCACGTACACTAGATTGTGAATCCAGATATTTGCTTAGCATTGTGTGGAGATGCATTATCCAGGTTTCCCCCTTGGCCTCCAGCATCCAGCGGGATGCTGGCTTTCAAATCTTATCTGATACGAAACGAAGGCATCTTCTTTTGCCCGGCCCGTTGATCAGAGTTGGGAGGCGTTTCCCACTGTTTCCCATCCACCTTGTGATTGTACAATGCTACACCGATAAAAAGCAGCTGTGTTCTCCGAAGAAGGTTCCTGAGCACACTTATGAAGTTCCAGCGTCAACATCGGCAAGGTTTGAGCGAAGACGGGGTGAAGAAGGTCAAGTGAGATACATTACTGGTTCAACTTCCCAGTCATTGATGTGGTTCAACTTCACACACTCCCCACCCGCAATCAACAACCTAGGTCATTATATTCTGCGGACACGGAACTCTATTCCATCAATAAATAACAATAAAAAGTTAATGCTGCAGATGCAAGATAGTACTATGTTAGGATAGTCCCTAGTTTTCTGTAGGCCGTTTCTCCCCTCGAACGCTGCATGAGAGACTGGGTTCTTGAAGCTTTTCGGAGTCTGACAAAGTGCCACTTTCGAGATCGAACGGCTTTTTATGCATAGTAGCCTGATTCTGTACAGATCAGCTACATTTTTTGTCTAGTTAATCTGTAGCCTTACCTCGCACAATGATAATTGTCGTAGTGGGGATGTGAAACTAGTTATATGAACAATGTCCTGCACCATCGATCGGAGCTTACTTCGGGAATTCAGCCTGCAACATCACTGTGAGATAGTGGACTATATGTTGACAAGACGGAGGCCTACTGTACCATCAGGGCGTTTGCATAAACTCCGGGAAGGACCATAAAGATCGAAATCCAGACAACTGAGGAAACAGATATCAACAACCCCCGGAATTCGGCTTTGGGGGACACTTACAGTTATCCCTCATAGTCAGGTACTGAAAATATGTAAGACGGAATACATTTAACCGAAGCTCAGTTTTACGCACGCATATCAATTGGGAGATAGCAGTCAAACTGACAATGAAACCACTTAGAATGGCTAGTCCAAACAAATTTGAGATGCCCAATTACCTTGTCAACAAGCCAGTTTCTGCAGAAAGGCGTCAACATATTTGAAAGCCAAGGAAAGACACGTCAAAAATGCGCTCACGTATTGTGTAAATAATGATGTTATTGACCATGTTCGAAGATTGACTGCTGGTTATGAAAGTGAGGAGGTGAGCTATATCTTTGTTTTGAGAGAGCTTACGAAGTAGAGGATTCTTTTCGAGAGCGAATCAAAGATAGCACCAATGTTCCGGAAATGAACCAGTCAATTGTCGTCCCCCCAGCTANGGGCAACAACCACTAGCACTGGATAATCCGTGGCCAATAGTGCCACAGAATTGAGTCTCAACTCGACTACAACAATTGCCATCTCTTCGAGTAATAGCCCTACCGCGACCGTTACACAGAGGCTGAGAATCCACCGGCTACGTGTAAAGATGTACACCCGTGAAATAAAATAGCTTCGTACTATTGTTGATCACGGTCAGGGTTAAAGAAGGGAAAATGCTGGCAAAAGAGCGAACCGAGAAACTCAGTCAGTGTGGCCAGTGCACTGAATAGGTTCAAAGAACGCAAGGATTCCAGCATCCGTTGGGGTTGTCCGTAGAACAAGATAGTAAAGCTGTATAGAACGTGAATCGAGCACATCAATGCCGCCACTTCAAACATCCTAAAGAAGTGGAGGATGAAGTGAAGACATATTAAACAAGGAAAAAACAAACCAAATTGTAAGTACCTGCCATAGGTACGTCAACATCGGAAGGTCATGGGAAATAGAATATGAAACTCGTACAGTAAATTTCAACTTCCAGGAGTCTTCTCTGAACTTGCAAAAGTAGAGATAGCATTGGAGGGTAACAAACCCGAAGAGAATACACGCCACCAAATTGCAGATCTCGAGAATCCCTTTGTTAAGATCAGCCTACAGTGTTTAGGTAGTGATAGGATATAATTAACCTAAATTTTGGATTCCAACAGACAGGCTGGGGTGCGGAATCGATGAGAAATATTCGGGKGAAGACATAGTGTGTTGGGTATGTAGTGTAAATGGCTCGGGAATGTCCATTCCACGAAGGTAGTATTAAAGCCCTCTCTGGACTTTGTGATTGTACACATCACCGACGTATACCTTATGTCGATCAGCCTTCAGATCAAGGAGCATGGAAGAAATCAAGGCTTCCGATCCACGACCATGAACATATTCCAAGAATTGACAACGAAAACCCTTCTATGCAATGATTTAGTCAGGAAGATATCACATCGCATGATTATCGCCGTTCAACTGGATGCAAAGTTATCAAATCGAACTTCTGGAGACATGGTTGCTGATCTTTGCTGATCAACAACGGGCACTGAGCCCAGTTGTGTAGTTTCACTGACCATGCTCTGAAGATGGTCGTGTGAATGATTGATGATCGGTTGAAGAGTCAATTGAGTGGGCTTACAGAGTGATCTTGCTAATTGAAGTGAAACGGTGATAGGATTGATTTGTCGAAAGAGAATTAGTTCTTGTTAAGTACTGGATGTTTCGCGACTGTGAGGATATCATTTCTATCGAATGCAGTCCATCGAGTCATCGACGTCGACTTGTATACTTCCGATCAACTACCTGGGTCTAACCCTGGCTGGATTTACGCCTCGACCGCTCCCTTGTGGCATTTCCAGGAGTAAGTGGGCCAGATACCGAGGCCCAAGTCGGATAGGGATATCCCTAATGACCATATATTCACAAACATAGTATTATTGAGCTACAGGTCCAGTATAGAAAGGAGGGTGTTCTGCATCCCTGGAAGCAAGATCTTTCATCATCATCATACCATTCTCTGGATCTAACGAGTTCATTTGGGTAGAGCTCTACACAAATGGAGTGTTAGTATGAAAGTAGGAAATGATTAAGATTTCCCACCCACCATAGGAGCGAACCTGGGACGCGAGAGCACCGATTTTCCCGATCTTACGCCACTGGAAGACCTATCTGAGCTATCTACGACAGTTTGTCTCAAAGACCTTATTTTCAGTCGAGAGTTGAGTCTGAATACAGAGATTCAGTCCATACGGATAAAGGAGCCTGTGTATGCGACACACCTTGCCAATAAAGCATTGGAGAATACGCCAGGGTACAGTAGGAAGATGCCAAACCAGACCACTGGGTGTTCACGTTAGAGAGTAACGCCGTTATTCAAGGGTAGAATCGTACAGTTATCTCTCATGGTGAGATACTCCAGACATAAATTGTATTAGAAAGATGTGTTTCAGCTGAGACTGAGAAAATACTCACGCAAATCAATTGCACGATGGCGGTGATGCTATTTGATGGAAAAGTCAAGAAAAGTATCATGAAGCTGTTCGTTTCAAGTACCTAGTCAACAAACCCGTCTCTAGGGTTAATGTTGGTTAGCGAGGAAGACAAAAATCACTCGGAGAAGGCCCAACTTACGTATGGTGAAAGCAATGAGAGCATCAACCATCGTTACGGTGCTTTAGCACGAGGGATTCCCATCAGCATATTTTCAGGTGTCCTGTATCAGATCGGTAGCACTTACTTCTTTGCACTCTTGCTCCGTGATTGAAGTAAGTAGAAAATCAGCACCCCCGAGACGAACCAGTCAATGCCCGTACCCCCGGCCAAAGCAACGATGATCAAAGCAGAATATCTCTGTGCGAGTAACGCCACCGAGCCAAGAGTCCATTCAATGACAACCATGGACATCTCCACTCCGGCAACTCCAAACGCCAGGAAGGAACACCCTCCAAGGATGATGTGATTTCCAGTAAGCTTGTAAACTCGTGAGAGAAGGAACATTCGAACTAAACTGAGTCAGCTTATRTATGACAAGAGGAYMGACGKAAATCACCTATGAACTCGACGATAACTGAGAATGCACTAAACATGTTCATCGAGTGAGGGGGATTGAGAAGTCTCTGTGGCTGTCCATAGAAAGTGACCGTTAAAGAATACAGAGCGTGGACTGAACATATTAGTGCTCCTAATTCGAAAGTCCTGTGAAAGAAAGTATTAGAAGAGAGCAAGCGAATGTTGGAGAATGAAAAGAGAAGCAATCACCACACGACCAGTACCTGTTATTGATACATCAACGAAGATAACATACATCAGCTGATAACGCACTGTGACTTTCATTTTCCACGAATCGTCGACGAAACGTGTATAATAGATATAGCATTGGGTGCTAACAATACCAAAGAGCACGCATGCCAACAAGTTGCATATTTCGAAAATCCCTTCTCGAATGAGTCCCCTTCCTGTATCAGTAAGTCATGTTTTCTCACCGATGTTTTCAATCCCAATAGCAAAATGGGGCGGGGTACCGTCCATCGACGGTACTCCAGGAGGGGGAGATGGGCCAGACATATCGGACGTATCAGGAGTTGGGGAGGTTAATCAGAGCTGGTAAGTGCCTTACACTTTGCACTTATAGTCCTCGGAAGATGACCCAGGTGGCATCAGCCCTATTGAATCAAAGAAGTAGATTCTCCGCATGAGCTATACTTCCACTCATTCAGCCACATTATTGGCAAGACACGGGAAGGTCACACAAAGGATTGAGGATCCAAGAGAAAAACACATCAACAGGTCGTGCACTCCGCGGCTGTTTGCAGCATATTGAATTAGCCCAGTGATGACAGACCATAGGTATAGCACGAAGATCGTCTTTATTGATGTCCTTTTGTTGAATCCGTGATTTGAGCGGGAGATTTTCCACTAACGATTTTACATCGCTGTACTTGTGGCTAGGGATCAAGTGAAACTTCACAGCAAGTCGGGATAATACGTGGATTCAAGCTGCCTAGAACCAGCTCTCAATCAAAAGTTGGATTCTTGAATACCGGTGTATCTATACTTATCAGCTCAAAAAGGGAGGGTGAACCAAAACGTACGGAACTGACAGCGAGGTCACCGTGGGATCTCAATTGCATTTGTACCAGCTGTTGCAACCCATTCAGACCTGCTGCAATGAATAAAGACTACATGGGTATGTATGTGTCTTGGAAGGTTGAGGTTATTGACATGCATTGAGGCCTTTTACAGGACGTTGGTTGCAATGAAACCCGCTCGTACTTAAGCTACGCGACTCCATCACGGGAGTTGCGCCCTTGCACAGCCACGCCCTGACTCTGATGGGAACCCGCAATAATGTCCCTGGGCCTCCTTTTTCCAGCACTACCTTCATGACAGTCATGTCCGCATCTGAAGCTGCTCTTTTGGCCCACGTAGTCTCTCAAATCGAGCAGAATATCCAATTTTTGGTGGCCAACAACTATATGAGCTCTTCAGATGCCTCTCCGTTCCTCAATAAGCTCGAGAGAGTGAATGCGGCTGGTACCTCTGATATTGCTCCATCTTTCAAAGCAATGTCAATTTCTAGTGCTCGTAAAGCTCCTTCGATTTCTGCTTCAGCATTTCCCGCTGTGTCTCGGGCCAGAGCTTTGTGGGCTTACAACGAGGATGGATCAGTGAATACTATACTCTCTTAGTTTCATCACCAATCACTAACTAATCTCTCTAATCATAGGCTGGAGACGATCTCTCTTTCCGCGCCGGGGATATCATTGAAATTGTTGAACAGACGAATGCAGATTGGTGGACAGGGAAGCTCAATGGTCGACAATCCCTCTTCCCCGCCGCTTATGTCGAGAAGATACAAGAACCATCAGGGNCTCATGCTCCTACTCTTCCCGCAGCCAATGGAGCCAGGACGCTACCGCCTGCATACAGTGGGCCCAACGGCGGGGCAAAGTCTACATACAAACCGTTCATGGCTGCCCATAATGATGCGCCTCCTGCCCCCGGTACAGGAACTAATTCTGTCGGACTTCAGCAAGATCCCGGACAGGAGCAGAAGAAGGGCAAGTTTGGGAAGTACGGTAATACTGTAAGCCTCTAATTTTGCCATTCCAATTGTGTTTGTTCACTCACCCAATTCGTTCGTAGCTGGCACATTCTGCTGCTGGAGGTGTGGGCTTTGGAGCTGGCTCGGCTATTGGTGGTGGACTCGTCAGAGCCATTTTCTAGGTTACTACAGAACATTCGTTGGTTTGCTCGCTTTGTTATTTATATGTTGCAGAAATGGACATTATGCGGCGTCTGTGCCATCATTTTTGTGGGATGTTCATGCTCGGGGCACAGTTAAAGCCNACAAAATATACGGAGCCTCGCAAAACGATGTCTGGTTTGTGGTAGTGCGTATTTGAACGAAAAARTTCGAACCCTCACAGGGACTAGCCTGGACCAACATTTACAGCAGATGGAGGGTTATATCGTTTCCGACTGCATATATTCTGGAGTCTCCGCCAAGGGCTTTGCTATCCAAATGGATTCGTAGCTGTGCACAAAGGTATAACTTAATTCCTCCAATGGACAAGCAAAACAATGGATCCTACATATGGCGATGAGACGAGGGTAATGGAATCAAAAAGCCTTGTGTGGAGTCTGAGAGAGGAGAGTAAAATAAAACAAATATAATAACAGCAGTCCGTTGCATGTACACTCCGCTTCATAACATATATATCATGGATACAAACATCCTTCGTTGTCATCTACCGGTATCCTTGGTAGCTTTCATAGCTTGGAGGAAC